>ADNK01001083.1:0-52500 GCA_000320545.1 Bigelowiella natans CCMP2755 | reverse complement strand
TAACACACATGTAATTTACAATTATATGTGTACATTCAAGATGTACAGATGAAGGAGATATTGCCTCTCTTCTTTAGTACCGATAACGTTGCAGGTCCAGAACCAGCAGAAAGCTTCCGAAAACGTCGTATATTCTCAATGCTACCACGATTTTATCAATTTTTTGAAACCAGCTTAGAAATGTCAAAATAAAAAAGAAACTATCATAACTCCCCTACCTCTCCTCCCCCCAAAACACATACACGCACACGCATGCATCCACACATTGGCTCACGTATTTGATATGCATTTCAAAATTAAATTACGTGCCGCCTCGCCCGTCGCTTGTGAGCTCCTCTATGTCCATCTGAGCATTATTTGAAACACAAGGCAATGGAATGACTAACATAGATCAGGTTGCTGCTCTCCTCTCAGAAAACGGCAAAGAAGTGCGGTTTGAAGCATAAAGCTATTCCCTTGTATGTGAGTGGTTATTATCAGGTGAGATGAATATCGACTCAAACCTCCATACTTGAGCACCAAAGGAAGTATAGAGTCCGGTTTCGCTTCTTTGCAAAGAATTTTAAGAATTAATTGAGAAAGTGCAAGCAGCGTAAAAAAACTCGTAATACACCGCCACACGTAGCGCCAATAGATTTACCTTGAAATGCAGTACTAATCGTTTCAAGCGTGTTCCACTTCCACGAGAGACCTTTTGGGCGTTTTTTTGTGGGTAAATTATGTTAAGATAGAAGAAGAAATGAGATTAAGAAAAAAAAGTCAACTCTCTCTCTCTCTCTCTCTCTCTCTCTCTCCCCCTCTCTCTTGCTCTACAAAACAGGTAAATAATAACCGACCTGGGATATATGCCGCACGAAATCCAGTGCTGCGGTCTGAAGAATGCTGACAACACTGTCCACGAACAACATGTCATTTAGCTTTCTTTCCACCCCCCCCCCCCCCCCCTCCTCCTCTATCCTTGGTGTAGATTGATAGAAAGGAATATATTTGAATAGTGTAGTCACATGCTTAATAACAGCTCGTAACTGTTATACATCTCGAGAATCATGGGGTAGTTTAACAGAGAGTGCAGAGAGTATTCTTTCTCCAAATTTGTTTACATTCGAGCGGCATCGGCATCATCATCATCATCATCATCAAACACCACCACTTCCAACCTGCTCTTTGTCATGGTGATGTTCCGGGTGTCATATTGCTGATGATTGAGAGGCCCTTCATACGTGACGCATCTAAACAAGCGGCAGTTGCATACAAACACAAACCCGTTTAACCCTGCAATTTTTCCAAAAAAAACTTTTACTTTCGAATCCGACTATTAGTCACTGCTACGAGCTAGATTCGGCTTTATGCTCTGGAATGTGTTTTGGTCGATTGGAAGTCCTTACTTATCGTAGTTCGTGTGGAACGAATCCATATCCCTCAGACATCGACGCCGTTCAATCTATAACCACAAGCAAAGGAACGTCAAAGGCAAGGGAATAGTAAGTCCTGTACAAATTTACCTATGGACACGTGAATGCGAACTATACGACGCCAGCAAGCATGTAAACAACACGCCTCGTTATCGGTGCGAATGATGAAATTTAAAGCATATACATGTACATATACGATCTAAATAATAGTAGAATTGTTGTGTAAAAAGACGACGCCATGCCTTGACTCCTTTGGATCCCCACGTCACTCGCATTGTCTCGTTTCCGGGAGATGGTGAATAGCTATAATACGGCCAATACCACACAAATAACAAACACACACCACACACATCACCAAATATACAAATATGCACACATCAAAAGTAAATATATAGATTTTCCAAAGGAAAGATTACTATGTCATGTGTGTTTTTATCGAATTTTCTTTAGACAAACTGCGTAGTAGCTAGCTGCTCACATGAATCGCTGCAAAATGCCGTTTAATTCGCCTCTCGTTTCTGGATCTTTGAGTAGCTCCTACGACGCACAAAGTTGAGAACAACAACCCATCGGAATTTATTGCGTTTATGTACACCGCTAACTGCGATATCGGCAGATGCGAGAAGGGAAAAACGTGGCCATGCGAGAGGAAAAGACCACAAATGCGAGGCCTTCCAACATCGAGGAATAGTACCCAAATAGTATCAAGATGAAGCAAAGAATAATTGTTTTTATTTAGAGGATGTTTTCGTTGCAGATTTGTTTGCAGCATACTCGCCGTAGAAGTGGGCAATCACCTCGCAGCAGCATACTTTACACAGTGATTGATTTATAGTGCTACCTGAAGCTCGGAATACGTGAGAAATTCTACCGGCGAGTGAGGAATTAAGCGATTGTATCCTTCGTCCTCAGGCTTTGATCTATATTATATATATATATATATATATATATATATAATATTTGATATTAAATTTCACATACATGTATGTGGCAATCTAGCACATAGACGAAACTCTCAAGAAAAATAGGAAAATTCAGATCCTGGCATGAATTTAGTCGCCACAATGTTGCTACCAGGTAGCACATACGTACATACAACGTGATGTTCGCATCGCATGGACACAAATATGTGTGTGTTAATTGTGTGATTTTGTGTTAATCTGACACGTGCTCTTGTTTCTATGCGTACTACGACTACTAGTAGTTGTTATACTAGCAAAGAAAACAGGATTTCCCATTATTCATGATTCCTTGCAGCCCAACCGTTGAAAAATTGCCGCGACATGAGTTTCCAAACGCCTATGTAATATATATATATATATATATATATATATATAGGCAGAGAGAGAGGAAGTGGAGAGAAAAGAGCGGCCTATCTGCATGAATGTGAGTTACAAAATGGCAGTAGTTAATATTGTTAATATTTACCGTCCTTTAATCCCATGGGGAACAAATTCCTACGGAGTCGGAATTAACAAGCATGTTACTCATACGAACTACGCAGATTGCTCTTACAACTCTCTCTCTCTCTCTCTCTCTCTCTCTCTCTCTCTCTCTCTCTCTCTCCTTCTCTTCTCATATACATTATCCGAAGAATGCACGAGGTTTATCAACAAAAGGCAAGCTACACATCTTCTAAGTGCACGGGTACACCATACCTTAAGCACTTTTTTCACTGTTATTTCAGGGAGAGGCACCTTCTTGATTCCGCCAAGCTATGTTATACATTTTTTCAAAGCGTATTTATTGCTTGGCATTCATGCACAGCTAAATATATGAGCTCTCATGCGTTAATGCGCCCGATTTTATTCGATGGCTTAAACTAAAGGCATACACACAACACGCACAGACTTGAGCACGCATGTGTGTGTGTGTGTGTGTGTGTGTGTGTGTGTGTGTGTGTGTTTGATATCAAGCTAGTACCTCTTCCTTTGAATACCAAGCTATAGGCTGGCCTCTTGAATATATAACCGTATCTGGAATAGCGATCTGATGTTTTAAGATTTCGATGTCATATAGAAGAATATGCGAATTTATCATCTCAAGAGTTTAGGAATTCCATGGGAGCGTGTATTACCTCAAGCTCGGAGATCTTACGAAACCTTTGAGTTGTTTTCGGCTCTAAGTAGAGGAAATGGTATATCCCTTCCACCTTTAATCGAACAGCAAGCAACACATTAATAACACACTCAAATAGTTGTACTTCAAAAATTAAACCATGTATTCATGTATGTGTATATATTCATTATTTTTCCATGTATGCACTTTTTCTCCAATTGTACCGAGTAGCTATTAAACATCTTCCACGCTCAGTCTCTACCCCCTCTTCCTTGCTGGTGTCTGGCTGCACGAGGCGCTGATTAAGATATGACAACTTGCATGTGAGCGTCAAGCGAACTGAGCGTTACAACAAGCAGGCGAAACAAACAGAGAAATAGGACAAGAACAGACATCAGGCAAGCACACGCGACCAGATCCTCCTAACCCCAAACGTTGCCCTGGAGAGTTCCGGACGGGGGTGGACGTCGGGCTCAGAAGGAATCCGTTACAGGTATGGTGGGTCCAATTTCCTACGAAATTAATGGTATTTATTGCTTTACGACAAGAATATTTCATGTCGCAAGTGGGAATATTGAGTCGTTTTGGTACGTGCGTTCTGGATCACCAACTATCCAACTATTTTCGGAATAGAAGCTACCGGATTATATCTAAGCAAATTTGGTCTATTCAGCACGCTTATGACCAGACTATTTTTTTTAGGTATACAGCCAGTGTACAATGTACTCTTATAGCGTTAACTGTACGAAATGTAAGCAACAACCGTTGCAACAACTTGCATGTGCCATCGGCCGATTCTGTAACGTCAAGCCTTCGTTTCGAGCCCCCACAAGGAAATGGGATAACTCTCTAAAAATACAGTCTATTTTGAATTACTTTACATGTGATTCCAAGACGCAAACTATTTAACTGGTCATTTATGCTGCCGAGAACGTCGTACTAAGTCTTAAGTCAACACGTGTGTAAGTTCCGAGTTGATCTTCGTGGAAAATGATCAGCAGGGATCAGCGCGATTGTAGGCTGGGGAAGATGGTGCCATGCTCCTCATCACCGAGCAAGTAAATAAGACAACGATTGTACTAGTCGACGTGTCAGCTGTTAGTGATAGAGCCACTTAATCATCCATGGAAACTAGAATGTAGAGCGTCAAGTTCCCCTGAGGAAGGCATGCGGATATATATTTTATTCTCTAAATATCAGCTCAAGCGGCCCTGGACCATCGCCGACACAGGCTGAATCACGGTCAACGTGAAGAATCAAAGTGCAAATTGCTATTGTGTGCGTTCGAGCACCTTTCATCTTGTCTAATTGCGCCAACCCACCGAATAATTTATAGATTTCAAGCATGGCGGAGAAATTCCTCAACGTTGAATCCGTATGTAGTGGTATGTGGCCCAGTTTTCGTACTGTAGCGGTGTGTAATTGTGTTATTACAATTGCGTGATTAAGTAGGTGTGTGTGTGTGTGTGTGTGTGTGTGTGTGTGTTTGTGTGTGTATCCTCGTGTTATATCATTCAATCTGCTGATATATCCACCTCCACAATTTTGATGCTTGAGAATATATATATATATATATATATATATATATATATATGTGTGTGTGTGTGTGTGTGTGTGTGTGTGTGTGTGTGCGTGCGTGTAGGCTGGTGATTCCTCCTCTCCAGTGGCTTCCGAGAGAGGAACTCATTCAATCCCGGTTGTTCTTTGTTTTTTTGTGTTGCTTTGTAAATGTGTGAGAGTGTGAGAGTGTGCGTCCGTTGGGTGACGTGTCTAAGATCTATCCTCTCCTATCCTCTGCTCCTTATTTCTGTCTGCCACTAATCTCTCTGTGCATGCGGACACCGTCCAATGTCAAACAGTCGAAATCTAGAGGATCACGACAGATGGATGATACTCCTCCAGATTCATTAGATGAGCATAGGGTAAGTCATAGCATAGTCGGCAATATTACTAAGAATGCATGTGCGTGTGTTGTTTACAAATATGCATGTGTTAATAGGCACATGATTTAGTTCTAGATGTACCGATGTGTGTGTATGTGTGCGTGTGGTTCTTCATCACAAGTTTTGGGTTGTGTCGTGCGAATTTGTCTGATTAGGTGTCATCTGGGAAGGCTAGTCATAATCGAGAAACGTATGTGAATCATGTGCTACACACAGCAAATGTTTCCTACAATGCCCATGCGTATGGAATCATACGCATCAAAAATTCATCACATTTGGATCTTTGGCTACTTCGATACCACTCGTTTTCACATTTACAATGCACGCACATCACTAGCTAATCTAGGCTGAATGTGAATCGACTTCTTTCAGGAGCAAAATTATGAGGGGCTGGCAGCAACTTAAGCTACCCACGATGGGGAAGGTAGCAGCACAGAACGCCAAATTCATATTTATTAACGTCTGTACTAAGTACACATGCACATGCATGATGGAATGACAGGACGGGTTTCATCGACTCTTTTCAGGTGAATAGGACATCTTCGCGAAGATCGCCGCCTGGTTCGGGAGGAGGCATAGCAAAGAGCAACGCAAACGCCTCCAATGGGGATGGAAAGAAGGTAGTTGAAGACAAGTCTGACGTAAAAGCACAATCAACAGCTGATAGGGTCAAAAGAAGGATGCACAACCCGAAGGCATTGTTGCTACCGTGTCATTCTATATCAAAGCTATTCCGATTGCTTTAAAAGCTGGAACTTAAGACAACAGACAATCAATTTGAGATGAAATTAAAAATCAATAGATAATTTATAGATGTGAGGAGAGTTTTCAGAGAACTAGTCCTTCGACGTATGGATCCATCTCCTGCATTTGTCGTGAGCTTTTACTAATTATCTACTTGAACGTATTCAGTCGGAAGTCCGATCAAGATCTGCTCCTAGGAGGAAGCGAAGTTCCGGAATAAAATCCATATCGGCTGTGAAGCTAGGGTAGCATCTGAACGCTTAAAGTGAAGTATTCATTTATTGGAAATGCATAAGCGTGTACAATAAATATACAATTAAACTCGCTGTAATATATGCTCAGCATATTTCGTTGCCTTAATGGGTTGTCTTGCTTTCAGAACCACAAGCCCAAAACCAAAGATTAGAGGCCTTTCCAATATTGAAACAACATTTCTGGTTCATAAATGATAACTGCAACTTTAGCCCCCCCCCCCCCCCCCCCCCTCTCTCTCTCTCTCTCTCTCTCTCTCTGTGTGTGTGTGTGTGTGAGTGTAGGTGGAAAAACAGTGGATAACCGAGTGCACTCGACACATTTCTGTGTTTTGAAATGACATGAATCTTACCCTCCCGTGGGGAATCATTTGTATTTGCAGTGCGATCTGGCCTTGATAAACATTCCAGGACAGGATATCCCACAACTAGTTGATGACGAAGGCATTCGCGCTTGGTAGTAGAAAGAAAAAATATGTTTCACTGATCGGCTTTGAATTAACCGAAGACAGTGATCTATTGAAAGTTTCATCATTTCGCCATCATTTAAAAAATTCAACAATACACTGTATCAAACAGGCAAGGAAGGCATAGTATGTCCCCAATTCAGGTCATGTCGAACAGGTAACAAGCCAAGGCACATTACACACTAAGGGGCTATCGTTTCTTATTTCATCAATGACTTTCGCTGATATGAAGCATCACACGTGTATATGTAGAAGTCCCGTCATGCCTTTAGAAATGTCCGTATACAATGCTTAAGGTATAGGCTCGAAGAAGGGGAGATGGAATCGAGTGGCAAGGCGAAGTTTACATCATTCAACAGTCGTCTCAGCATGCCTTAGCGTAAGATCAACGATAAAACGTGCGTGACGAATGCGTTATGTATAATCTCTACAATGCACTAGCAGTGCGAAATTATGCGAATGAAAAATGTTATCGATGGGACGTATACGAATCGATAATAATGTCGATCACCATCTATTCATCGCATCATCCAACCTTGTTTAGCTGAATCATGCATGCACATGCCACTTCATTGGCACCACTAATATGTGCGGATCAAGATGTTGAACTACTTGTCGCGCTGCACAAACAAAAATAGGCGCACGCGGCTGTGACATGCTACTAGATGGATTACCATAAATATATCTAGCGTGCTCGCATGCGATGGTTGCAAACTGCTTTCTAACAGCTATTTGCATCTCTAGATACATGCATGTTAATGCCGCAATAATTCCACGTAGCGCACGCATAGCTAGATAGGGGGTAACATCACGCCTACAGTGTATATATACTATATAATGCTATGCTATGAACACGTACAAGTATTTATCTACAAAATGCAAACGACATTAGTCGATCGTATCGTGTCGTACAATAACGTAATGAACGATATTCTACTCTACGAGAATAAAGGTTTGCGTTTAGGTTGGTATGACGAAGCAAATGGATCGGTCAATCCACCTGTGATCATTAACCCAAGAGCACCTCCAGCGACGAACAATTTGGCAGAGAGAGGGGTGAATCCTGTTGGTTGAAGCATAGAAAGGTTTAGCATTCCCGGAAGGTGGCCAAGAATTTTCAGCATATATGGGTTAGGCTAAATTCATTCCACCCTGAGTTGTGAATGGACCAAGAACCAGCCAGGCAACGAAGATGATATCGAAGCTGTGTAAAATGGTTGCAATGAGCACATTTGCCAAAGGTCAGGAGGATATGTGTCCACATAGGTCATGCAAATCGTGTGGATGCTAGACGAAAGTATCACACTCACACAGCCATCCAATGCGTTGGTGTGATTGCAAGATTAAAGCCCTGAATAAAAATTGAGGTATCAGGAGGTGATTACCAACAGAAACGAGGAAAACAAATACTGCTTGCCCACATCATAAACGTCACAATGCCTCTCTCTCTTCCTCTCTCTCTCTCTCTCTCTCTCTCTCTCTCTCCCTCTCTCACCTTAGTGCCATAATCCGTAATGATCATCAGAACGGTGTGGCAAAGTAGAAGGAGCATAGTCGTAGTCTATTCAACGAAAGGGGGGTATCTCAGAACGCGAGCTCCCCAGAGAGAGTAACGGAATGATTACATATGCTGTGGACGAGAGGGTCGCAATCGCTAGAACTCCAAACCCGAGAGTGAATGCAATGTCAAGAACGAAATACACCCATGGCTTCAGCGTTGGCCTCCAGGAAGGTGTCTGCTGGCCGCAGATGAAGGGCTTTCCGTAGTCGAAGAACATGCTTGCATCCATGATGCTTGGTCTATTATTAGAGATGTCAAGTTAACATGTGTTGTTGTTGGTAGTCACTTTGCTAATAATGTAGGGCTTTCCTGCTATTATCGGTAAAAACTAGTCCTAATGACATCGTCGCTACCCTTACCATTAGATCTAGATCACAAAAAAAAGGAAAATGCAGATCTAACAAAACGAACGACATCTGCATGGACATTTTCTAACAGTACGATCGGATGTCTACATGAAAAAATGTCTAGATCTTCGCCTGCATTTTTCCGACGAGCAAAGCGAACAATTGAATTGGGCGAAATTCCGGTCTTTGATGGAGAGCCAGCGCCTTCTTCTTCTTCGGCCGAATCATTGAGGCAGTGCAAATGCCTGTCTCCCATGTGGTTCTGGCGCATGCAGTTTTGATCAACGCTTTCTTCATTGTTCATTGTTCATTGTTCAGTGGACACAAGAGACTTGGTTCCGGAACTTGGTGCGTGCCAAATTCCTGCAGAACCCCTTGAAGTTTCCTGGTGGAATTCCTGAAATTCATGGAAGTCAACACTTTTGAGACGGCAAAAACAACTTGGCCTCCTTGCATCTCATCCGACGTGTCACCTGGAAAAAAAAACTTGTTTGAGTCGGCAGCAAACTTGATTTTGCCTGAAAAAAAGTGTCAAATTCCCGACTTCCAAATCGTTTTTTTGGAAACCAGAAAAGGAAGTTTTTGTCGTTCAGAAGCAGGAACTTGACACGGAGTTCCGAGTTCCGTGTCAAGTTCCCAGGTGAACAGAACGCAATCTCTCCAGCACCTTGTGGAGGTTCGCTCATGGGAGCCGATTTCCATTTCTCGTGCATGGAGCTCCGGGGAAGTTGGTGAACAAGGCCATCTTTGCTGCCCCAAGCATCTTGATGAATGGAATGATGGACGTGGTGTGTCCCTCAAACTTCAAGCCCGCTGTGGTGCCCTCTGGTGGCGTCACAACACGGCCAGATTCTTCGCTTTGGAGCCTCACGAGGGATGGTGTTCCTTGTGTGATTTTCACGAAGACACGTCTCTGCAACGTCTTCTGTTCTCCTGTCAAGGAACACCAGACGTTGGAGAACGTTTTTGGAACAGGGTTCGACACTTTCTTTCTCGCCATCAAGCTGACTCCAATGACGACATCATTGCTTTGCGTGCCTTCTCGGCCATGACTTCACACGAAAAGCTGTGCCTTGCTCTGGGGGCCAGACCTGGTGTTCCTTCGACTGACAAAGAAATCGACAGGGCTTTCCGTCGAACCATTGTCCTGCTCGACAACTTTGCTGCTGTTCGCCAACCTGTTTTCCCCCCGCTAGCCCGTCCAGCCGTCGCAAGCTCCTCCTTCCTGACTCCATCACACCTGGCTTCGATCACCAGTTTCAGTGGCCATGGCAACTTCATCCCTTGATGCGGCTCTGGCGCCTCAGGTGAGTTGTTGGCTGGCCGGTTTTTGTGTCTCATCACCAGGGTGCTGACAAGTCCTTGCAACGAGCCAGCGAGTGTTGTTGAGGCTCTGCTGCAGGCAAATGCCTGTCTCCCATGTGGTTCTGGCGCACGCATGTCAGAAGCAAGGGGCGGCGCGGTGCAGAATGCAGGCCAGTGGCACGACCAGGTGGAGGTGGGAAGGAAGGAAGGAAGGCTGGGAGGACAGCTGCACAAGCGGCTGCCTCGATTTTGTGTTGATGTCTTGACCTTTTGCACGTGCACGACATCAAGTCAACGTTCATCAGGCGAAATCACCTGAAACCAACTTGTGCTGCAGCGATGTGGCGAGGCATGCAGTCAGGCTCACTTCCTTTGTTGGCACAAAGGAAGCGCATGCAGCAGCGATGCGCTGCGACACGCTTGTCGCAGGCACAGAACTCGCCTGCACTCGCAGCCTCTTGCTGCGTGCTTGTCGCAGCCTGCAAACGCCCGCAGATCTCTCTGCTGTTGGCGCTGGCTGCTGCAAGCAAGCACTTCGCGCGCTGAGTGCAAAGCACTCCAACAACGCAGGTTTGATCAACGCTTTGTTCGTTGTTCATTGTCCCACTTTTGCGCCTCACACAACTGTGTCAATCCCGGCAACGAGTGGGTTTTGAACAAACTGTGCTTTGTGCGTGCGGCCTGGCGCGCTCAATCGTTGCAATTGGACATTGGAAGCACACTGGAGCCTGTTTGAGGTTCAAGTTTGATTTTTGTTTCGAATTTCAGCTTGAAAACCTCACTTTTCAACGCCTGCCAGCGGGCGAAAATTGAAAGCATTCTCACCACTTTTGAACACGCCAGCGCACTTGCACTTGCGTGCCACAAGTTTTGCTGAGCTCGTGAGGGTGTGTGCACATCAGCTTCATGGACGTGCGAAGTTTCAGCACACGCACGCAAAAAGCAGCGCGCGTGGGCGCGCAGGTGTGTGCTCAATGACCCTCAATTGAAAATTCATGCCATTCGTTGCCATGCACACTTGATGCAGTTGTGCAGGTCCATCACCGCGGCACTCTGACCGATCAGCGTCACCCACTCCAGCACTCCAAAGCACGCAGCTTGCTAGCTTGCCTCAGCGACGACGAGTTTGTGTTCAAGGACAAGAGCCCGGCTGCGGCCGTTCTGCACCAGTGCGTGCGAACGGTTTCAACGCTGCGTCGCATCATCGTCGCACAATGCCTGCTGCCGTGCAGGCCAAGCAAGTTCAGACAATCAACAACAACGACAATGACAGCGTGTCATCTCCCACACACGCGATGAGTGCACAAACCAAAGGCGCAACACTGCACGTCCATGGAAAGTCTTGAGGCTCCGTGCGCCACGTTCCAAAAGCACACATGCTAGCATGGAACGTGCACACGCAAACACACGTGCACGTGCACGTGTGTTTGGAGAGAGAGAGAGAGAGAGAGAGAGAGAGAGAGAGAGCGACAATTGGACAACCTCAATCACTTCATTGCACTCGTCTCTTGTGCGTGGACAATGTTTGCAACACATCAACACACGCATCATGGATGACAGACACAGCAATGCACAATGCATTGCATGTCCATCATGTGGCACGCATGCCAGTGCATTGTGATCATTTGAAAAAAATGTCTCCAACATTGAAGCCCTTCAGCACACTAGGGAAATTGCCTGGTTGCGCTCCGCACAAATCGTGCGAAATCTTCCCTCTTCAGCTAGGATTCAACTCATCATAATCGGATTCAACGGGGGGTGTGTGCTCTGGGACGGTCGTGTTGGCCTTCTTGTCAACCTCATCACGAATTTTCAGAATCTCTGCAACATTGCCTAGATTGCGGAGAAAATTGACGACATCGTCATGACCCATCTGGTTAGCCCAGTGCAATGCTTTGTGACCTAGTGCAAAAATTAAATTAACGATTGCGTGGCACAACAACCGCAGTGTCAACCACAATCAACTAGCCAACAAATCAACCCAACAAATCCAAAAATTACACCCACAAAACACTCGACCAAACTACTAGCAATCCGAAACAACATTGGGTACTACTTCTGCTACAACTACATCTACTACCTCTACTTATATTTCTATCTCTCACTATTCTCTACTCAAAACTATTACTAATACCAATATCACTACTGCTACCAACAACAATTACCATCACCCACAACACTGCAAATACCGCCTAAACACGCTAGCAATACTGCAGCAGCCACCTACCGTTTTTGTCCTTCGCCTCGATGTTTGCCTTCATACCAACCAGGTACTTGACGGTCTCCAAATGGCCATTATAAGAACCCGAATTCAACGGCGTCAAACCTGTGGGTAATCGACCCCATTGTAGATGCAAAAACAACAATTACACTTGTATGCAATATCAATTATCATCCTCAAACCAACATCCAATTAATTTTTGTAAAATTAATATTACTATCCCTACTAATATCAATGCCCAGTGCACCAGTCCCTGTTACTCACTACTCAACGCTGATACAACTACTACTCTTCTTACCCACTACTTAAAACTATTTATAATACCAATATCACTACTGCTACCATCACCCACCAAACACTGCAAATGCTGCCTAAACACGCTAGCAATACTGCAGCTGCTACCTACCTTTTTCGTTCTTCGCCTCGATGTTTGCCTTCATACCAACCAGGTACTTGACGGTCTCCAAATGGCCTTTGTTAGAACCCGAATATAACGGTGTCCAACCTGGTGGTAATCGACCCCATTGTAGACGCCAAAACAACAATTACACTTGTATGCAATATCAATTATCATCCTCAAACCAGCAACCAACTAATTTTTGTAAAATTGATAAAACTATCCCTACTTATATTAATGCTCAGTGTACCAGTCCCTGCTACTCACTACTCAACGCTGATACAACTACTACTCCTCTTACTCACTATTCGAAACTAGTTATAATACCAATATCACTACTGTCTAAACACGCTAGCAATACTGCAGCTGCTACCCACCGTATTTATCCTTTGCCTCGATGTTTGCCTTCATACCAACCAGGTACTTGACGATCTCCAAATGGCCATTATAAGAACCCGAATTCAACGGCGTGAAACCTGTGGGTAATCGACCCCATTGTAGATGCAAAAACAACAATTACACTTGTATGCAATATCAACAATCATCCTTAAACCAGCAACCAATTAATTTTTGTAAAATTAATATTACTATCCCTACTAATATCAATGCCCAGTGCACCAGTCCCTGTTACTCACTACTCAACGCTGATACAACTACTACTCTTCTTACCCACTACTTAAAACTATTTATAATACCAATATCACTACTGCTACCATCACCCACCAAACACTGCAAATGCTGCCTAAACACGCTAGCAATACTGCAGCTGCTACCTACCGTTTTTGTTCTTCGCCTCGATGTTTGCCTTTATACCAACCAGGTACTTGACGGTCTCCAAATGGCCTTTGTTAGAACCCGAATATAACGGTGTCCAACCTGGTGGTAATCGACCCCATTGTAGACGCCAAAACAACAATTACACTTGTATGCAATATCAATTATCATCCTCAAACCAGCAACCAACTAATTTTTGTAAAATTGATAAAACTATCCCTACTTATATTAATGCTCAGTGTACCAGTCCCTGTTACTTACTACTCAACGCTGATACAACTACTACTCCTCTTACTCACTATTCAAAACTAGTTATAATACCAATATCACTACTGCCTAAACACGCTAGCAATACTGCAGCTGCTACGCACCGTATTTGTCCTTTGCCTCGATGTTTGCCTTCATACCAACGAGGTACTTGACGGTTTCCAAATGGCCATTATAAGAACCCGAATTCAACGGCGTCAAACCTGTGGGTAATCGACCCCATTGTAGACGCAAAAACAACAATTACACTTGTATGCAATATCAATTATCATCCTCAAACCAACATCCAATTAATTTTTGTAAAATTAATATTACTATCCCTACTAATATCAATGCCCAGTGTACCAGTCCCTGTTACTCACTACTCAATGCTGATACAACTACTACTCCTCTTACCCACTACTACTAACTATTCAAAATACCAATATCACTACTGCTACCAACAACAATTACCATCACCCACCCAACACTACAAATGCTGCCTAAACACGCTAGCAATACTGCAGCAGCTACCTACCGATTTCGTTCTTCGCCTCGATGTTTGCCTTTATACCAACCAGGTACTTGACGGTTTCCAAATGACCATTACGAGAACCCGAATTCAACGGCGTGAAACCTGTGGGTAATCGACCCCATTGTAGATGCAAAAACAACAATTACACTTGTATGCAATATCAACAATCATCCTTAAACCAGCAACCAACTAATTTTTGTAAAATTGATATTACTATCCCTACTAATATCAATGCCCAGTGTACCAGCACTGTTACTCACTACTCAATGCTGATACAACTACTACTCCTCTTACTCACTACACGAAACTATTACTAATACCAATATCATTACTACTACCAACAACAATTACCATCACCCACCCAACACTACAAATGCTGCCTAAAAACGCTAGGAATATTGCAACTGCTACCTACCTTTTTTGTTCTTCGCCTCGATGTTTGCCTTCATACCAACCAGGTACTTGACGATCTCCAAATGGCCTTTGTTAGAACCCGAATATAACGGTGTCCAACCTGGTGGTAATCGACCCCATTGTAGATGCAAAAACAACAATTACACTTGTATGCAATATCAATTATCATCCTCAAACCAGCAACCAACTAATTTTTGTAAAATTGATATTACTATCCCTACTAATATCAATGCCTAGTGTACCAGTCCCTGCTACTCACTACTCAATGCTGATACAACTACTACTCTTCTTACCCACTACTCGAAACTATTTATAATACCAATATCACTACTGCTACCAACAACAATTACCACCACCCACCCAACACTGTAAATACTGCCTAAACACGCTAGCAATACTGCAGCAGCTACCTACCGTTTTCGTTCTTCGCCTCGATGTTTGCCTTCATACCAACCAGGTACTTGACGGTCTCCAAATGACCACTATAAGAACCCGAATTCAACGGCGTCCAACCTGGTGGTAATCGACCCCATTTTAGATGCAATAACAACAATTACACTTGTATGCAATATCAATTATCATCCTCAAACCAACATCCAATTAATTTTTGTAAAATTAATATTACTATCCCTACTAATATCAATGCCCAGTGTACCAGTCCCTGCTACTCACTACTCAATGCTGATACAACTACTACTCTTCTTACCCACTACTTAAAACTATTTATAATACCAATATCACTACTGCTACCAACAACAATTACCATCACCCACCCAACACTGCAAATGCTGCCTAAACACGCTAGCAATACTGCAACTGCTACCTACCGTTTTTGTCCTTCGCCTCGATGTTTGCCTTTTGCTCAATTAAACGCTTTAGACCAGCGACATCGTTGTTCTTTGCTGCTTCGAAGATGTCAGACATTGTTCAACTGTTTCTGCAATCACTGTGACGATGGGGGGGGACAATGGCAATGTGCGGGGGACGACTGCGTAAGAAAGATTGCGAGATCTGTAAGATTGCATCTTTTCCGTGTTAAAATTCCCATTTGTCACCCTACTACGGGCAATTTTCGTAAAAGACTTGCAAAATATTGGGCAAAAACTAGAAGCTGCGAGTAGCTAGGATCGTGTTTTCTTTAAACTGGAGACTGGATTTCGGCCAGTCGTATTCGTGAATTGCCCTCTATTTACCAATATCGCAGGTATATCGGAAAAAAATGGGGAGAGCTGCCCCGTCCCAGGCTGGGAACGATCATCACAAGATTGCCTGGATCCAGTCTAGCCTTAAGCGGGGGAGGGGGAATATGTAAATATTGAGAACAATATCGGTCCGAGCACCCGTCTACCCAACCCACCTGTCCTCTGTGTTTACGTTGTCCTGCGCAATGGCATGCATTCGGAAGCGTTCGGAACGCACGGGATCAGCCCCATTGCTTTGCATAGCAATCCTCGCCGTTAGCCTGGTAGGTCTCTATAGAGTTCAGGCTTTTTTTTTCGAAGTGTAGTATGTCAAATTCGTTTCACGATGACAGGTTCGGCGATGTGCGGAACCCCTCAGAAGAACAATATCCAGGAGCGTTTCAGGAGTAGTAGCACGAAGCCACGTTCCAATGAGGAGACTAGGGCCGGTCATGTTCATACATAAACTGAGAGGGGGAAAGGTAAAATACACTCTTACTATGAAGTCTGGTTGATATTATGATGCATCTATTAGGTCGTTGGCCTGGACAAGGCTATTGAAGGTGTACGCGATGATACATATTATATATATATATATATATATATATATATATATATATATATGTGTGTGTGTGTGTGTGTGTGTGTGTGTGTGTAACGCATGTCGAGAAATTGACAAATGGTACACGCAGTGGCTCCTACCTTATCTGGTCTACAATCCACTTGGTTTGCTTTTATACTTGATATAAAGGTTCTAGATTCTCCGAAAGCGATATGGTCACCGTTGAGGAGGACGAAGACTACCAAGAAGGAGAAAGAGGAGGAGGAGGAGAAAGAGGAGGGGGAGAGCAAGGTGACAAACGGTTATGGAAGAAATAATCGCATTTACAATTACTATTGGAGAATATGACGGACGATTACCGACAGCAATGCGAGACCCAAGCACACTTTCCTGCGTAGTTTTACCGCAAATATATGGTTTATTTCGTTGCCTGTCTTCGACTGAAAAAGCTTCTTAGCCGATACTTCGCACGAGAGTTTACATTGCGTTTGAAGCTGCTTGAAATACGACGTGCAAATCAGAGGATATGGAAGTGGAATCATCGATATCATGTTTCGAGGAGGAGAATGAAAGTACTCGCCCCCCCGCCAATAATACAACAAATATACATTATAGAGACAGGGGAAGGGAGGGAGGAGGGAGGACTGTTTGTCTTGTGTGTGTATGAGTTTTTGTGTGTGTGTGTGTGTGCGTGAGAGAGAGAGAGAGAGAGAGAGAGAGAGAGAGAGCGAGAGAGAGAGAGAGGGTGTGTTTGTGTATTTATGCGCTTAATCTCTGGTAGGCACAGAAGAATACGATTCAGTCCTTCCGCACAAAGGTCTAATGGCAATAACTTCTAATATCAAACTTTCATTATGCTGTCATATTCGGATCAATTTTACTAACGGGCATAAAGCCAAAACTTAACGATTTAATGTTTCGAAAAGAATTTAACCTAAATGATACTGACGATGCAATTTCAAGGTGCTTACGTGAATACGTTGGAAAACGTATATATATATATATATATATATATATATATATATATATATACCATACATCATATACATGTATATAGTTATCATATATGCACACAAAAATATGAATCACGTTATGATCAGAAAAGTAGATAGGGAGAGATCTAGATGCCTGATGGTTGTCGTATTAGAATGTTCCATATGAAGCCCGTTCATTCCATTGCAATTGGGAAATGCATCGGCATACGAGATGAAGCAAGAGGCGAGCAGAGTCAGGAAGTGCGTGCTTCTGCATCTGCGCCCCAGCTCAAAGCAAGAATCATTGCATCCGGAGATGAAAGCAATCAAGTAATAGATGATATCATAAGAGTAACACGAATATAAGCACGAATCGGTATTATAGTCAATGGGTGGTAGGTGCTCTCCTCTACTACATCCCGTGCATTATTACTAACAGAACACGAGCTTTTGTTCTCAAAGATCTCCCAAATGTTTCCTGTAGATTTATGAATGTATTCTCCTTGAGTTAAAACTTCGATGATGCCTGTTCCAATACATGCCAATGTCGTTTCGTATTTACTTAATATACACCGCTTTCAATGAGTGAATGGGCTCAATTTTCTGAATCAGGTTTGTGCGTGTGTATGTGTGTGATATATGTCAAAAGGTAAAGATCTGGAATTCACTCACAGGTTCAGCTTCAAACGAGAGCATAAACATAAACAAATAAAACACCCGGATAAGCATATACGTTGGTTCACCGCACGGCGAAATCATTCCATGTTTTGAGCTTCGTTCTTATCGCGAGCTTTTATTAACTTTTTGATTGGCTTTACATCTTGTAGGCACACAGTATTTCCACGAATCTGGCCACAACGACACCGGTAGTAAGCTTGCGGTAGCAATGTGTGCCCTATGATAAAGTAATAGCTCCGTCGATTTTGAGGTGCCAAGGAGTGTGTGATTTCCTTGCGCTTGCCCTGATCTGGACGAAAAGCCAAGGATCTTATTGCATTCGTTGATCATAATCGATGCGAGTTTGATTTATTCTTGCGATGGATTTGCTCTTGCTTTCTCAATTGTTTTTGTTATCCTGCAGTGATCTCATGCGGATTCTCCTTCGATGGTATTATCGTGTGCTCTCTAAGTTGCTTATTGTGTCTTTAATACAAAACAAGCTTTCAGCTTTCTGATGCCAAAGAATGCATTGATTAGGCGAATACTTAGCAAGTGCTGCCATGGATGGAACGCTGCAAATACGGTTGCTCGCCCCACATTAGTAGATCGTTGTAGAACAATGATATCACAAGTATTGTTGTTTGAAAGTAAAATAAACATTAGTGCATATTGTGTAGATCTGCATTTTGTGCTCTTTCGGAACGTACTAGTGGACACGTTTATCTGTGCACATTGTCGCATTACTTTATTTGGCCGCATTTACAAAATGCATAATTCTCCATGCAAGCGATTAGTTAAAAAAAATATCGAATTTCCCTGAAGAGTATAACACAATTCTCGGGGGCAAATGTTACCTTGAGTAGCACAGCTAAGGTCTGCAGCAATAACATAATGGGTCGCCATCATATCATATAACAGGCAAATGACCGGACTTGTCGCATGTACACCATCGTTAGAAGACGATGGAGAGAATGATGATAATGATGATGCGAAACAGGAGCGAGGCTCCTTGAAGAATAAGGTCACAGATTCCATCCATCATCACCATTCGTCCTACTAAGGCACTATTTCTCCACAATATGAAGGCATTTCCCCCGCCTCAAGGCCTTCCTCTATCATCACCGTCATCATCATCATTATCACCATCAACAACAACAAGGATGCTGACAGGGATGGCGGAGATAAACTGGCTTTCGTGGCACCCCAAAGGTCATAGAAAGCATCACCTCCTCGCATATACATGTTGATTGCACAGATGAGAGAGTGGAGACGTACATATGCCCCGAGAAAATTCTGGAAGCATGAGAATGATATTAGATGTAGCATTGTCCAGCACTAACGCACAAATACACACACACACACACACACACACACACATATATATATATATATATATATATATATATTATATTTTCTCTTTGTAAAATTATTGTTTATTGTATTTCGTATCCTGATCCTGAGAACCCAACATGTGCTCTATGAAACGCAGGGTATTTTTTGGCTGTTGGGGATATTGATGGTAACATTTGGCTGTGGGACGCACGCAAGGTGGTGTGTGATCGAGTCATATCAAAGCACATTATTCGTCACCACGAAAACTTAGATGGTGCAGATTCCTACATCTTCGATTCATAATATCAGCCAAAACTCACAATCTTGGGTTGGTTTTCTTCGGTTAACGGCATTTCGAATAACACACTAGCAAAGCTCGATGTCTCTCTTCTTGCGCAATGTTTATCAATCAGAAACCGATTAGAATTGTGTTGGTACTATCATCGCAGGGAGAATGCGTGTCCATTTTGCCAGGGTCTGCAGGGTCAACTACAGGAGGATGGTACGTCCTCTCACGCTACGAGTCGTTTCCATCTACAATAGCAAACGCTGAAGGAGAGAAGAAGGGAATTATAAGACATATTCAACTATGATGGCGCGGAAGAAATCCGAGTTCTTTTACAGCACTGCACAAAGATCCACACTGTGATTAAATGACCACGATTTCGGTTTGCTTGCATGTGTGTTCAAAGGTCATCAGACGGCCGCTTTTTGATCGGCGGATATGCAAACGGCGAAGTGCTCGTCTGGAGTCCAAGATCCGTTCAAATATTACATCGGTAGCAATGCACAAAGATTGGGACATCGCAAAAGGGCATGCTCGCACGTGGGGAGGGGAGGGGGTCGGTGCACTCGTGCAGGATTTACCACTTTGGTCCCATCTTAGTCGAGATTCATTTGAGTAGTAGCAAAGAGTGTGGTGCTCTCTGCATATCATTTAGGTTCTCAAACGCTGTCGGGGCGGGAAAACGGCCCTCGTTGCTACATTTTGGGTATCATTTATGAATTATCTGCAGGAATGGCATGCGCCACCTCTTAACAAGATGATGGATTTCGTGGTCCAAAATCTAGATATGTTTCGTCGTCATGTTGCTATATATTCTCTCTGCATTCCATAAATGGTAGCTTGGTTGGTTCTCAAGCGAGGAATTGTGGGTTGAATAGTTAAGAGCTCTCTTCTCTTTCGTTTGCCTGCTCCGTAGCTTTGCCATGGACGAGGTAACTTGCCTAAGATGCCATAACGGCGAGAACGTGTTTCTAGTTGGATCAAAGGTGCGAGAACATCGTGATTTTAAATACCTGCAGTAGTGTCATCATCGCTCGTTCGAAAAACAGGCACAAAAGTATCAATTCCCAAGCCTTTAGCACTTTCTTTATCAAAACGATCATAATATGGAAATAAATGCATTTTAAGCGTTCTGCAACCAATACAATTAGATTTTTAGCCTAGGAGTGTTTGCTCTCCCCCCCCCCCCCTCTCCTTCTTCGCAGAACGGGAATGTTTTTCTTTGCAATGCCAACACGGGAGATGTGCTGGGTCGGATGCCGAGGTAGTTGACGCACCGTGTCACCATATGCCGATGTTCTCATCTGCGCTGATGAGACTACATCTTCCGAATTTCTTCTCCAATGCTAGCCACAATGGGTCGGTAGAATTGCTGGATTTCGTCGACGAAGGCTGTAACGTGTAATGCGACAATACGAGAAACGATAGTGATATGCAGGATTCTTGTGAAGATGGTCTCCATTCTATTCAACGAATCCTACCATCAGAATGGGTTATTTAAGAGATCTTTTCTCTCGTTATTTTAGTGTGGCGACTGGAGGGACTGATGGGTCTGCACCACAGCCCTACGACAAACACGAGGATGTTAAATAACTATGTGTAGCTACCTCTCAATATCGTGAGAAATTGTAGTAATCGTTAGATTTCAGGAGCTGCTTGTGCCTCATCACCGTCCTCCTAATTGTTTTACATTTACATGCTAAACTGTATAAGAATTGCAAGGGTCTATGATATCCAAGAACACTTCGTGTGTGGAGAATATCGGTAGGAGAGCATCGTAGCTAACATGTCGCCGATGATGTTTTCGAACGAATTGAACGGATTTAAAGGCTTTAATATGCAATGCTAGGAATTTATTCATTTTCATTAACATCGAGCGTTTTCTTGGTGGGTTGTTTCGGTTCTATTGATGCTACTTAGGCATCCTGAAGCTGTCACATGCGGACTAACCTAGTTACTTCCACACATTACAGACAACAACAACAACAACTATTACTACTACTACTACTACTACTACTACTACTGCTACTTACTACTATCAAACGCAAATCCCTAAGAATCCATAATTACTGACTAATCTACCGATGAGCGATCAAAAGAGTGCGTGCGCCTGTTTCATTCGTTCTGTGCATTTGGCAAGAAGAGAGGGGACAGAAGGTACCAAAAAGTTAATGCACGAAAGCTGAAATCCTTTTCTGTGAATAGCCGAGCTTCGGATGGCGAACGAGTGCGGAACCTGCTGTTTACTGTAAGTCATTTCCACCAAAACACGATGTGAAATCAGTGCCTCAAACGACCGAGAGAAGGGAAAGTTGGCAATAAACAACTTAAGCAATATAACTGGTTGTATTTCTCCATTGAAAAGGGATGCAGCGATGGGTTGACTCGTGTTTGGGGTATTGATGATGCTGCGTGTCTCAAGGAACTTAACGGGTATGGATCTTCAGTAGATTCACTCTACTTCTGCATAATCATATGAGGTAATTGTATGTGATCGTAGGTTTATATGTTATGTTTTTCTGTTTTTTTTAATTAGAATCTCCGCGTGTGTGCTATGCATCAAGGGGAAAGGTAATTGGATTGTTGCTGGTGGGGATGATCACACCGCAGTTGCATTTGCGATCTCATGATAGAATGATACTCCTACTTGCTTGTAAAAACTATGCGGTTGGTGTGTGCAGTCATTTTAGTTTCGGTGATAAACTTTCTGCTATCAGTGTTTCGTTTTAAGCGAGATTCGTATACACTTAAAAAGAGGAATTGTAATTCGTGCCGCACAAGCGTGTGCGACGTGCGTGAGCTATCTAGCTATGCCAAAGCCTTTGTGAGTTGTAGCGCTCCAAGCAGTCATTCATCTTCTGTTTGTGCTGCCCGCATTCACGTCTGCTTTTGCGCAAACATATGACGAGCACACTGTGCTAGCGTCACATGGCATGTTGCTGCATTAGGATCTAGTGATTCACAATGCGCTAATAAATAAGTGATAGCAGCTTTGCATATTATAATGTCTAGATCTAGTAGATATCTATTTGGACATTGTTGAACTATTTTATGTCATGACAATATTTCGGATCCTACATCTAGTTATCTTCTTATTGCCATTTGTGAGATTTATATTGCAAATAAGTATGCCTTGATGCTAGTATGCCATCAAATGCATGAAGCACATATAATACATGACGACAAGAGAAACAATCAGATACAACCTGCTAAGTGCTGTAGCCGCTGCTTTGCAGAGCTACATGCATTAGGATGACCACTGAAAGTGTTTAATCGTTTCATTACATCCGTCTCATATTGTCGGCTACGCATGTAGATTTTGGCCATTATAAATCACGAAATATCGAACAATACACATTGCGCTTTGGTGATATCAGTAAAAATGTCAAAAGAATCAGCTCCAAGCACAGTGCGGCTTTGCATGTTATTTGCATCAAATCACACTTTACAATAAAGTAGACCATGTGTATCCAATGCAAAACGACTTGGTATGAATAATACATGTAAACTGCGAAAGAATGAAATCATTACTTGATCTCGGAATCTGGTTCTATCCAACACGGAAGGAGTTCACAACCTCTGGGAAACTGGTTCTATCCAACACGGAAGGAGTTCACAACCTCTAGGAGGACAGGCTTGGCCTTTTCCCAATTCGCTTCGCTTGCCAAACCTGACGTCAAGCAACGATTATGGACGACTCTCACGGGTATAGCAGAGAAGGTGAAGATATATACTAATCTCCAGAAAAGGCATGAGCAAGGACAACGATTGTGAGTAAACAGTCATTGGAAGTCATGATGACGAGAGGGATTCCGGAAAGCAACACGGCAGTAATTTGAGACAAATATTATCGAGGTATTTCGCATGAATTTCGGATCGCAATGGATTAGCAGCAGGATCCACGCATAACTCTAGCACGCTATTACCAACGCAGGTAACCAAGTCTCCATTGTACACGGCGGCGGATATCACTGTGGTTGGCGGTGTAGCAAACAGACCCAACGCAAAACGAATAATACCATGAGCGGATTCACTCTCTGCATGTATTTTCTTAAAAATGTACGGTGGTAAATTCAGAATGTTACCTTTTCTATTGTTGTAGTTTGCAGCTTGTTTGTAGAGAAGATATCTGTTAATATGATTGCGATTGAAGAGAGGAATGGAAAATGAGGATGATAGCTTTCTGTATTATTTGCTAATTGACAATTCAAAATGTGCATTGAAATGCTTTAGAAATGAAATAAATAATGAGATCCTTGTCGTTGATTACCTATAGTAGGTGACACCATCGATCTCCTCACTTGAAACGAACTAAAGAAGATTAAGGGCAATACAACTTCAAAATATATTATATATATATATATATATATATATATATTATAAATTCGTATAAAGTAAAAGAACATCATCAACAACAATATCCGTGTAATGGTATGAATTGCCTTCTCCGAAACCGAGAGCTGCGGTGCAAAGACTTTGAGAAATTCTTCAGGATTGCCTGAGCAGCCACCCCCACAACATCATTCATCCATCACCAGCAGCAAAGAATTAGAAGGAAGAAAAGACGCGCCGATTGTCTTTGCACACCATATCCGTAGAAGATCGTTAAAGAGGCGAGAAATGCATTACCATAAGAGGGCTAGTTAAATCCACACATGACCTTCTCCTCCTCCTCCTCCTCCTCCTTCTCCTCCCCCTCCTAGTACTACTAGTACAAACTACTAACAACTAACTACTACTGGCACTGCGGGGGTTGGTTCACTAACCAAGCTCTGTAATAGAGCTCTTTCCTATCCATGGGTAGTTCTTGCGGTCAGGTGTTTTCCCATCACTAACAACGATAGTGACAGGTCGGTCTCTACATAATGGAGGGGGAGAGGAGAAAAAGAGAAGGAAGGAAAGAGAGAGAGAGAGAGAGAGAGAGAGAGAGAGAAAGGGATGGAGAAAGAGGAGAGAGCGGGCGAGCGAAAGAGAGAGAGAGGAGGGGGAGGGGGGGGGGAAGAGAAAGAAGAAGAAGAGGGAAAAGAAACTGTTTATCTAGTTGTTGCAGATGCCCCCCCACCCCCACCTCTTGAAATAGTAATCCCGCACATAGACAGTAACGGATGAATTTCTGAAAGACGAAGGAGAAAAGGAGGAGGAGAAGAGGAGAGGAGAGGAGAGAGAGAGAGAGAGAGAGAGAGAGAGAGAGAGAGAGAGAGAGAGAGACGGGGGAAGGGGCTCTTGATACACAGAAGCGATTATCATCATCATCATCATCATCATCATTTTCATCGCCCATTATACGATAAACTGATGCTGTCTTTTGCTATGAGATCTATGCAATATCTACCACGATAACGACGACGAACGACAAGACAACTTCTAATCTTTCAATCCCCTCCATATATTCATTTTAAAGTCTTAGCAACGTAAACATCAGCCTCTCCTCCTCCTCCTCCTCCTCTTCCTCCTCACTTCCACACACCATGCTTTATTCTGCTGCTACTACTCACCCTCCAAAAGCAGCCGTTTCAAGTCGCATATCGAGAAACCCTGCTGGATCAGGTCCGCCTTATTCATTCCGCATAAAGTAAAGCAGCAATGGACGGCGTTATTTTGCGTGAAACTATCCATAAGGTTGCACATAGGTCAAGGCGTTCTCAAGGGAAGAAAGAATGGCATTGTCCGTGTGAGTTGTGTTTTTAGATTTAGGAATCTTCCGGGAGAAGGAGTGTTTGGCCTTTGAGGCCAGCACTACGCTTCTGCTTAAATGATGCATGACAATGCGACGAATTATTACACAATGGAGGCCTTAGCCATCATCTTACCGTTGAAATAGCCGGTCAAAGGCTCAAAGTACTCTGGTGCTTTGAGTGTATACGGCGTTTTCGTAACGTATCTATTTAAGCAAACCAACAGAAGAATCGTATGGGGAATGAGGACTCTTCGTAAGGCAAAAATGATCTTTGTCTGTTGGCATTGATTCAACATTCTCAAGTATGGCTCTCACCCGCCAAGGCTGCACTCAGTTCGCTCGAAGATCTGGCAATACACGCAAACAAAGATGAAGATGTTTAGTGAGACTATTCGTGTGTTGTCTATCATATACTAGCAACGCCATATTTTCATCATCACGCAGTATGTGACTACTACGTGCTTACCGATGTGTCTGAAACGTCAATGATTCCACGCCTCTTCTTCATGCCCTCCTTTGCCTTTTCAAACAAGTAGCAACACATCAAGAATAACCGCTCTTGGCGCTGGAAACGCTAAAGTAAATTGGACTACTCCCAGATCTCAAAAGAGCACTAGGTTGCAAGCATACAGTACTTCATCCTTCTTCAGATATATTATATATTATGTCGATCGGCTGACCTGTGTGCATAACACTGGAGCTGGCTTTCCACTCGAGAACGTTACAAATTTGTCGCTATTTGCGCTGAAATCGATTAAGGGCAAGAAACTATCAGTGCCAGGTTCTCAAAATCTCTCTCTCTCTCTCTCTCTCTCTCTCTCTCTCTCTCTCTCTCTCTCTCCCTCCCTCCCTCTCTCTCATAGCAAGAGGAAGGAAAAAGGAGATGCATGTAATCATGCGGGCCTCTGGGTAGAAGAAACCTTTTTATTTGGTTTTATTCCAAGGAGTATTGAAACTCTCCCCCCAAAAGGCTACGGAGTGCAACTGTAACTACCTTAATTCAGTTGAAGCATCATCTGCTGCTGCAAGTCTATCCTTTAACCCGAAGAGGAGAGCAGTCGAACCAACCAGGCCTTTTCGTTGTAAGTTGAATTTTTGAATAAAAATTCATATAGAGACTGATACGAACCAATTGAACATGCGTGTTGTCCCAAAGATTACTATTGTTTTATGTGATGCGAGTGTGCCCCTCCCTAGTGTTGTTGCAAAGCGTGACTACATGTCGGCAAACATCAAATCACATGCTTAACGATCAGAAATATGGGCATACCCCCAAGCGAAGATCTACGGGAAGCCAACCTCGAAGAAGATTCTGCACTACATGAAACCGACTTGGTTCTTGCTCTAGATATTCGTCCGGAAGGGCCGAAGAGGATGGGTCTATGGTAATTTTGACAGGGAGGGAGCACCCAATCCGAATAATCATGCGAAAGAATGAAGGCATACATACTGAACGTGCAACACAAACGCACCCTCAAGGGGATTCGCTTAAATTCTCAATACCTAGTAGTTCTTGCTTGGGCCGGTAGCAATGTGGCAGCCAAGAAGAGGAGGGCCGACGAGAGGGGGGCAGCAGCAAACCGCATCAATCCCAAAAGCGCGATAAGAGCTGTGACTTCGGAACCTAAAAATTAAACATTTAGCTCCCGATATATATCTACGACTTGAATATTATTTGTCGCTTGAAGATAAAAGACATTTAAAAATGCATTTTACAAAATGTGTAGATGTTACACGGAGTACTTAGCCTAGGAATCGCTAGAAACCCAGTCGTAGAAGGAAAATCCCCTTTTCACAACATTATTCTGTGTGTTATTTGTGTCTGAATATTACCCCCTTTGTCATTCCGAAAGCGATGGGGAACCCCTCCTCAAGGCTGCAGCAACATGATCTCCCCGGCAGCTTCTCCGCATATGCTAAGGGAATTACGGGTATCGTAGACATTGAATAATGATGATGCGACTACCACTACACATAAATGCGCATATGACCTGGTATTCCCGCCTCCTCCGCCCTTTATCACCTCTCCTCTCTGTATGAACTAAAAAAGGGTTCGGAGCTGGATTAGCTGTCGGCTGTGTGCTGGCGGCGTCGACAGGGGGGCGGTGATCTACACACATTTTCCAGAAACACCCTAATTAAAAACACAGATGTATGTACACTCAACGTATTGGAACGTTCGTTACCGCAGCAGTATTGCCTAGAATGATCAACTCCTCCTCCCCCTCAGTTTCGTAGTCGGCTATATAAGCGGCTACGTCGATGGAACAGGAGCGCGGCAAACGGCAGCTCGTCGAAAGATTCTGAAAAAGAAAAAATTGGGGGGGGTGCGACAGTGCGCTTGTGGCATGGTTCTCGGAAGGTTGAGCGAAAAACATAAATATATGTTACAAACTAGCTCTGATTGTTCGTTGATTTTAAATCGGTTCCGATGGCGCTTCTTCTTCATTCTCTTCATTCTCTTCTCATCACTGGATCCGTCATGCGGTGGCCGTACGCAGCGAAAAGCAATATTTGGTACATCTCAAAGGCAAGCGTCACCGTCGCGAGATGGTAAAGCGAGAGAAAATGCGGAAACTTATCGAACAAGAAGCTAAAAACTACAGCGAAATATTCCAGAATCAAAATGAATCTAATGCAAAGACGTTAGATACTGAAAAAAGTAAGCTATAACATTATTATTACCGTTAGTATCATTACGATTACCATCATCATTACTAGCAATGATACAAGTAACGTCTTCAACGTGCTGTGCTTTTCTTCCAATTGTATCATCATCGTGTATGTTCACACGATATCAATAACAAGGCTCTGCGATTGCTGCAAAACATGAAGATTGCGGATTGGCTCATAAGACGACAACAGGTATTACCGCCACCAAAACGTTCTCGTCATTCAGACATTTCAAAGACAAGAATGATATCATGTTTCGAATAATAGAGTGTGCTATTCCTAAATCGATTTGATGTTGTTTTCTTAATGCAATTTTTGATTGTTTTCTGCCTCTAGGAGACGCAAATGATGGTAAAACGGCTGGATTTGATCTGGGTAAAGATGCCGATGGCGTCCCGAGGAGAATACGACGAGTCGAGACAGTTCTCCAGGTGTTAAATACGAACAGATCACTGTTTTGCATGCCATGTACATGAGGAAGAAATATGCGAAAATAGTAAACTAAGTTAGTCTTACTTGTCTCATTTCTCATTTGGCTGCTGATCTTTGGTGTGTCGGTTTATGAAGAGGAGGACCGATCGAATCATTCTGCTGATAGAGAAGTCCTACGACCCTCATAATCAGTTTGCGTGCTTACGAACCGCGGAAGCTTTTGGTGTGTAGCGAATGTGATCTGCTGTGCTGTGTATGCAGTTGAAAAAATGCCGTCGTTCTGTCAATGCGGAGTCCACCATCATGCTGCAAGCTAGTTCCAAGAATAGGCTTTCTTGATATTTGTTATTGGTATATCTGTAATATCGATGTGAAATTGAGTGATGATTGTAGCTTTTGGATGCTTATATCCTTGTCTTGTTCTCTCCCGCCCCCCTCCACCTTTAACAGGAATTCAGCATGTTTGGTAATAGCAGCAGGGCAAAGCTAACTACCTGATGATGATGATGATGATGATGATGATGATCTTGATTGTTTTTGAGATTTCACCTCATATACATGTACGACGTATAAATGGTGATGTGTATTAAAACCAAAATACATACCATAAATTTTATTTTCATCATCGCCATCATCATCGTCATCATCATCATCATCATCAGTATCATAATCCCCCTCCCTCGATTACTACTCTCTACCTCGTACTCGCTCGTGCTGCAGGTTTGTCGATGCTCCGAGAATAAACCCTAACAAGAAGGAATTCTATCAAAACGTGGAATCAGCGTTCCACAACATCGAGTCTTCTCGAGAGTACTGACAATTAGCTAAGTAGCTATATAACAATACGCGCTGCTGCTGCTGATGATGATGAAGATGATGACAACTCTGCAAGTAGTGGGACATGTCTGTATGCAAGCATTCAGTGTTCAATCTCAAATATGTGAGTTTGGGTAGGCGGTGTTGTAGCACGCATCAGTTGTTGTTGTGATTAAATACTCAGGTATAGCAAAATAGCAAGATCAGCCCCGATGTGGTTAACTGTGCGGCACTTCAAGAGCACCCAGGACGCAATCACAGCAGTAAGGTACTACTGCGATCGCAAGAAGTAGCTAAAGTAGCCGCCCCATACTACACTCATCGATCATCGTACAAGTAAGACTGATTCCGCGGAATCAGTCTATTGCCAGACATGAAGAATATCTGCCATTTTTTGGTCCCGTGATTCTGAGATATAGCCGTGTCCCCGAACGAAAATCGCCGTTATCTTCGCTTTCGTTGGTAGTCCTTCTTATGACATTAGTACGTTAGGGAGGACGGGAGGAAGCTGTGGGTGACCGACCTTAGCCAAGAAGCAAAAGCACTAGATTACAATAGCAGTATTAAGGTATCGCCTTCACTTGCATTGTCAAATAGAGATTAGAAATCTTGGACTATATCAACAAATTCGTTCGATGCAATTCTTGTCTTTGCGCAGAGTCAGTTGTTGGACGTTGTCTCTGCAGAGTCCTGCAGAGCCCCTTGCTGCATATTCCACGCATATACCAATACGATTTTCGTGTAAAATGTTGGATGTATTCTGAAGGTCCCTGCAAGGTTTGCGCTTGTCATCGGACGGGAAACGGATGGAGTTTCGTAAGTCTCCACTTCTTAAACAAATGAACGAGCAGAAGGCCATTCTAATCAGGTGATGTGGTGGTAGGGAGGAGATGTTGAAAGCGGCGGATCTTCGGGTCTACTTACCAATGCATGGCTTTGCAGATTCGTTGAATCTATCTGTGGTAACGACAACACACGCACATTATATTTACACATACTTCACAGTAGCATTCCACGCTATACCGTGGCTGTTTCTACTCGATTGTTGTGTACCCTGTGTGTTGATACATATTGTAATTATTTTCATAAGCAACCATGCGGTGTTGGTGAGGGGTGGATGGGTTCCATGACCATGTTTTCCCTCCTCAATCTATCACCGGACAGGCGACGGCGCTTGTCATTCAGAAGCTGTTTATCATGGCACCGGAAATGGTTGGCGATTTCCCAGCATCCACAAAGAAAAGGCTGAGGAAGAAGTGGTAGTGAGTCGCTATACCTGCTGCGAGTTCGGTCTCGAAGGACAGCTCCAAGGTACTGATATTTTATTGGTGCTTCATTTTTGTTAGGTACAATCAAGTAGCTCGTACAGCCGCGCAGAAGGAACGATATCAGGCGTACATCAACAATCCACCAACGGTAGACGCGCCACTCCGCACTAAATTTGTAGCACACAAGAATTTTATCATAAATTGCGGGAACATGTGACTGTCACGTTTATTTATGTATAATATGACCTATATTATTTTCGTTTCCATGCATATCTGATGGCGTCGCTGCAAACAGGTATTCCAAGATCTGAGAAGGCCGAATGCTCTACGAAAGAGCTTTGTTCGAAAGAAGGTTTTTAGGAAAACTGATATTGTACCAGAAAAAGGAAGTAGTAGCACCTGATTAAAGAAGGAACTTCATTTGAAGACTAATCAACGTAGACGCCCAGCATGAGAGGATTCGAGTAATTCTGCTTTTGCTATATGAAGATTGTGCTTAGATCAAGATCAAGTATTTAATGTGCGTCATGCTCTCAGCAGCTGCATTATAGAAATTATGCCGTTTTTATCTGAAGATGCAAGAACATGCAGTTTGTTTATTGAACTGTTCTCTCATGTGTTGAAATCAGCTATAATCGCACATGCTAGCATGTACAATGACGATTTTAAATCGGAGAATCGGACTACTACTCTACATTATGTCACATTGCATGCATGCATAATAGTATGTGCCTGTGGCATTATAATTCTAATAAATAAACACGCATGATTGCAATAGCTGATTAAAATAAATAATAAATAATGAACAAACCCGCTTATAACAAGCTCGAGATTGTAAACATGCAGTGTACTTTATTGCTAAAGTTTAGCTTCTTATACCATGCGAGCAAATAGATGATGACGTGCTCTGCATTGTTGCGCGATTAGACATGCTGAGAGCACCCAAAGAGCGATGCAGCTGCATCTAAAGACACTGTGCTCTGGATGCTCCAGCAGTACGTCACATGCATACACCGCGCAATATGCTATGAATGGGACACCTAGATACGTATCACATATCTAAGCTACGCTATATCATCGACCATTGCATGCAGCAACGAATGTACACAAAGAGCTTGTTGCCTCGCTACACAAAGCTAGAGAGATTATCGGTCATTTCCACATGACGATAGACCATTCAAGACTTACAATCATCAAACTATGTATACACTCCGTTGAAACTTTCTACATTATCACGACCATAACAATAAACACATATGCTATATGCCTATAGTCATACAGGCAAGGCTACCCCTCGCCAATTGCCGACACCATCATCATCATCCGCCATCCTTTACCAAGTTATTCGCTGGTAGAGGCAATGATTGCCGCTGAAATGACTCTCAGTGATCGTCGTGCTGCCCCTTCTCGTGATCCTCGGGGTTATACACGGGAAAATAACTGCCTGAAAACGTCAAAAACGCCGAATTATTACCAAAGAATTAAAGCTTCATGAAGAAGTGCTATTCCATCAATTTTACGCGAAAACAGGTATGATGTTACCCCCGATATCGCTTGTCGCGGAGCATTCTTTGAGTTTTTTGAGCAGATAATCTCTCGGTGGTAGGTTTTGGCCAATAAACACGAATTTGTTGATCCGCTTCTCATTTTCTCTGCAAAAGAGCACATATTCTTCAACAAAAGCTGCGGCCAGCGCCACGCTACCGTTACTATTTATGAATCTAAAAATCATTCTCTATGGTCGCGAGGTCTGCTCTCGATTAGCTGCAAGTATTTTGTCTTAAACCGCAGATTTTGTACTATTACCCCCATTGCTTTATCGCAGGGCCTAACTGGATTTGCTCGTGGACGCCTTAAAAAATATTCAGGCGATGAAGCAATGATCACAGGGGAGCTTTGCCCGACTAGCCAACCACACAAACACAGTGAGCAAGGGGCGCTGTATGGTACTACCTTGGAACACGAACTTCTGCATCTCTGGAGGCCCTGACAAGAGAAAGAAGCGCACAGTTTTAAACGAGTTCTGTACTCATTTGAAGAGCGAAAAGGATGATGCGAGAAGTCTAAAGGTAGGTTCATTAGTATATTCCTCCTGGAGGAATCGGTATTCGAGAGCCTCCACGCGGACACCACCCACCTGCAACGTTCAGGACGCCTTTCGTGCGGAAAAGATCCTGCGCTCGCAACTGAGGACGTCGAGATAAAATGAAAAATGCATGACAAGGATGGTATTGAAGAAGTAAACAAACAAATTGATAGATATGGGCAAAACTTCCAGCATTTAATATCACCCTCAGAAGCGACGTCATGAAGTGATTCAATCTGCGAAGGGAAGAGGAAGAATGAGCAATACGCGATCATGCGGCATGAAAAGGGTTCGGTGTCCACCAACCTATCCATTGATAACTCGCCTTCAAACTTGAAACCGTAAGAGCTTTTGGTATATTTTTTACAGGACAATAACAGATCCCATAAAAATCGTGCATTGGAATAGGTTGTAGGAGACAAATGGGGCAACACTAACGATAGTGGTGATGATGGTGAGGATGATGCTATGATGATGATGATGACGATTGATGGTGCGCTGTGTAGTTGTTCGATTTGAAAGGTGGTGAGCCTACCCAACGCCTGACAAGTCATGTTTGCTTTTCACCCCTCCTGCATACGTATCATACAACACAATGGTTACATCAATCGGCCCATGCTTATAACAACAAAGGAGCTCAAGATCCGAAGGATTTTGGGAATCCATACATGTATATATGTATATATATATTAATATATATATTTATATACATGTATATTCTACCGTGATCATGATGATCATGATCATGATGATGATGATCATGATGATGATGTTTCGAGTCAGAGGAATTGGAATGGTGGTGGTTATTTTCGTGCTCATCATCCGTATGGCGATCTTCGTCATGACCGCTGCTCGATATTCGCACCACAACCACAAGGAAACAAACAGAAAGGAGGGCCATATCCATTCAACAAACATGATTCTCAACCTTGCGGGAACAAAACGACAACAATGTCTCTTGTGTAAATTGCATTATTATCTCAGATGTACTGCCGATGTTTTGAACTTGATTTTGTACTATGCAATCGAAATGCAACTATCTACGTGAAGAATGTTTTCTGTCGATACACCGCAGAGCGAGTGTTCATCCGAAATATGGGCAAATAGGTATTGCATTCCTCAAATGGCGCTCAGCCACACAAAGATCATTGAAATTCTACGCACTGCGAGGAAGAGTTCTTCATTTCATTGAAATCATCGATCAGACTCGGGTCAATTTCGAAAGCCTTTGAGAACAAAACACAAGCAATCGTCACGTTAGCAACCATTCGTGCCTATTGCCTCTCGACGTGTAGCAGCCTGGGCATGGGCATGCACACACGCAAATACGTGCAGGACGTGTCACGTTAAAAAGGAAGCTGCACTTCGGATCCTGATGACCTTCTCTATGGAAAAGGCCGAGATGTTAAGAATCTTATCCAGCTCCACCACACTGTTATCTGCGGAAGAGGAAAGTAAACACAGGCCGTTTTGGGTTCATGATCAGTTACATGTATGATTTCTCAAATCTCTTTCTCCTCCCGCAACGTCACACTACTATCCTCGAAGATCGTGCATTCCTTCATATGCGTTGGCGTGCAATTCATTCAGCATTTCAATCATTTCATTTCCATCGAGAGTCTGTGCGGCTAGGTAAGGCGACTACTGGTTCTGATGATTGGGGCAAACTTGTTAATGGAACGAATCTCCGATATAACCTGGGGGGAAAACGAGAAATTTGGTGAGAACGATGGGTGCTTGTACGTTTGTATCAAATAACAAAATCTAATGAAACACACGGACAGAGACGCCACATATATGTGTATACTTATTTTTTCAACATTTCTATAATATTATTTATAATATATATATATATATATATATATATATATATGTATTATATTTACGCATATGCATTTATTTGCGAACGATTCACACCTCCTTGAGCTGTGTGGAATTGACCAAATCTAGCTTGTTTAATACTATTCGATCTGCGAATGCAATTTGTTGGACCTGAAACACACACACACACACACACACACACACACACACAAATACCAAAGTCAATAGAATTCAACAAGAGAGTAGTACTACCCTTGAAGAATCAAATAACGATGCCATACATCGTAGAATCGATTTGTCCATCAATATCATTGATATGCATAACATGATTGAAGAATAGCCTTACCGCTGCGTTTACGCTGCCATTTTTCGGTTTTTCTCTAGTATGTAGCTTGCATAACAAAAACAGGCAAGATTTAGCCAATTGACCACCAGCTTCGATGTCCCCCCCTCCCCTTCCCCCTTTCAAATCGAATTTTAGGGAACCCTTCAATGCCATACATGTATTTATATATATATATATATATATATATATATATATAAACACAGATTGCATAAAAAGAAGGGAAAACATTCTAAGAAGAGATTTCTTAACAATTGATTTACGCACCAATGCATGTGATGCGTCCACTAGAGTTACAATGCCGTCAATTCTGGTAGTGTGAAACCGTTTGTCAGATACGATGGCACGATAACAATTCGTCGTTATTATTGGGACAGAACGCTGAGCCTACCGGTATATTTCCGACAAAGGTGGTTGATTGAAGGTGAACGCCACAGGGACTGGGTCTACGAGATCATTATTTGCGTATGTGCAATGAGAAGTAGAGGAGGAATCATCTCACAGGACGTTTTTACTAAAACAAAAGCACGTTGGCATTCATTCAAAGCCCATTAAATAACCCGCTAATCCAGTTGTCTCGAGAATGATATTGTCGTAGCTAAATATAGGCAGAGCACGAATGGTATTGGAAGTCAATTCTTTCAGCATTTATTGGCGAGATAAAATCGATGCAAATGCGCATACATGTCTTTACAGGAGTCATGGATGCTTAAATGGTGAACCAAAAAATAGGAAAACCGTACGAGAAACCCTGTATAGAAACATCTTGAGGTCTTTGTATTGCATTCATTGGGAAGAGGCTCGCATCATCATTATCATCATCTTCGTCATCATCATCATCATCACCAAACACTTACTCGACGTCTGCAAGTGCAAGATTTCGAAAACCATCCACCAAATCACCACGCAGCTGGCAGCAAACGCATCTTGCAAATGCATAATAACACAACATACTGTAGTAAGAAGAGGTGGGTATAATGACGCTGTCTGCAATGTAAATCGTTGGAAATTATCTTAATTTTCTGAATAATGTGTCTTATCTCGTTTGTCGCACACACACACACACACACACACACACACGCGCGCGCGCAGGTCGGCTAAGATGAGACTTATTGATTTCATTTTTAAAAGCTAACATCGCATGTATGGATGAACGCTCACCCATTGTCCATGGTCAAAATCGTCTCGTTGGTAGTGAGTTGCTGCGCTACTAATGCGTCATCAATCGAAACCTGTGAAGATTTGCATTGTTCACACATTCAGTCGTTGTTCGTCATCAACGCGACGTGTGATACAAATGACTAATCGCATAACGATGGCAAAAGGAAATATTGAATTTCCAACTCAATAAATCATTGTGGTTGCTTGGTTTTGCACCACTTGGCCATGATCAAACCTATGGATTTTGTGCGTGTGTAAGGATCTATCCGTCTCCTCACCTCTCCAAACTCATTCTCAACCACGGCGATCTTACGTCCATGTTTCACCGACAAAACATAGTTTATCATCGTAGTCTTTCCTACGATGAGAAGGGGAGGGGGGGGGAGGGATCGATGTAATCGCCAAGGAAATCGGACAAACACCGTTGCATTATCTCTTAAAATAGTATATTTCCATCATATTCTAACCTGACCCAAGAAACCCTGTAATGATCGTCACCGGCATCTTCTCTGATTCTGGGATCTCTTCAGCTTTGGGAGTACATAATAACAATCACACCGCAAAAACAGACACACAAACGCGCAAACACGCAAACACGAACAACACGTACGTCAACTATGCGGTAGCAAATTTTGATTTCGCACCAAGAATAATCGTAAAACCAACTCGATTAGAAGATATTGAGTGAAGTGATGAGAGAACAGTTGACATAGCCGAATATTGTGGTTCGAAACGCAGTTTTCGCAGTAATTGCATGGATAATCTCAAGCTAGTTTTGGAGACTCTCATTATCGTTGATTTTTGAAACGTGCTGCTGGAAATAACTTACGGTCATATGCGTCCTCAGGGTTCAACTCTGACATATGTGTACATGGATAAATAATTGTATACAATATATATATAAATAATATACATATAATGTGTGTGTGTATTATATTATAATTTCTGAACACGTAAGTATATATTGTTTGTATATGTTTCTACCCCCCACCCTATCCCCCCCTCTTCGGGTACTAACCAGTAGCGACTTCTTGCTTCGTCTTTTTTTTCGACTTCCCCTTAGGTCTCCTGCACACGCATTTTATTTCTTTTTAAAAAAGCACAAACACGAGATTTTCTTGCCAATACCCTTTCCGTTTGGCCTGCTTACTGGCATCATCTTTCTTCTTCGATTGGGGGCTATCACTCGCCGATGCTGCAGAGGCTTTTCTCGCTAGTGCAAGTGTTTGCGTTGGAGACTCTGTGATACCTCCTGATCCAATTATATATATATATATATATATATATATATAATACTATTTGATGTCTAGCATTTGCTGTGGTGTATGAAGATCCCCGACATCAAACAACGTGTTATCTGTGTTTCATTTAGTACCTGCTAGTCTCGAAAGAAGAAATCCTAACAATGTTGATATAATATATGCGGTATCGCATTGTATCAGTACAAGTGTTATACGTGTATAATCCACTTCGAATTACTGTTTTGCGAGGTAAATTAGCATCACCTACCTCCACAGAAAAGGGAGACTTTTGAAACCGAAGGCGCTAAGCGATGAAACCTTCTATTTGATTCTCCGACAGCATTGCTCTGGAGGCATACAAACACAAAGAACTAAATTCTCCTCCTAACTCATATTACATATTATCAACAATCTCGACTTTGGTTTGCATCAGCATTTGCGCAAAAGGCTATTTCTTTCAAAGATCTTTCATGGTTCCAAGGAGATAGAAAACTCATGATGTAGTGATCAAACTAAGCAGCCACATACCATCCACTCGCCGTCTGGTTCAAGCCTGACGAACCTTGTATTTTCATTCTTTTCCCAAAGATCTCCCACAAGTAAGAACAGCAGCGAGACTATGAGAGCGCCCGATAATAGTCTCGTAGTAAAGGGAGTCGAGGACTTTGAATCACACGATATATGCCGCCGAGAAGTAGCAGTGCGCAGCATGGTTGTCTCGGAATGGCTGCGTCGATCCAGTGGACCTTGAGGACATGGCAACTCACGTAAAGGTGTGGAAAAAGATGCAAGAAAGAGAATCTTCTGATGCACTTATTTTGATAGCCGTATTCGGTGTGTATTGAATTCAGGCTGCTGTGGCCAGCAAGTCATAGAAATCCAAACCCCTTTGCTCTGCAGAAGCAGGGTAGGTATGGGGGTTACGTCTTCAAGTTTCTCACCATACCACACACAGAAATTGCAGGATGGCTAAGAGCATGATACCCTCATCCTCTTAGCCATTGCCGGATTTGAATGATGTGGTACAGTTCTAGTATAATTCGCTTGAGCAAGTACACGATCTCATCGAATTTCCAGTGCCAATGTTGCACACACCTGCTGGTTCCGCGTCGAGCGCCATTAATCTCCTGCCGTTGCGAATGCGAAGTTAAAATGCGAGGACTTGGGCAGTTTTTCTTAGATATTTTATCGATATACTCGCCACGCTCGCATTCACCTGCCTGAGAACAGTTTCGAATTCTGGATTCCGTGCCTGGCCTCCGAGCCCCTCCGATCTTTGAGCATTTGGGCCGTACCTAATGATCGCCGAAGAAATAAATAACACATGTATCTGGGAAATCTCCGGGATGTCTCCACGGATCTCCCAGGAGTATCTTGCGACTGCACTTCCGGAAGGAAATCCTGAAATCCGCTGAGTTTTCCAAGAAACTTCCTCGAGAAAGCGCGGAGAGCTCGCTGTCAAAATTCAAGAAAAGTGACGTTTTCTTTCAATTTAAGGAGACTTTGAATCTGCGACAAGGAATTGGCTCGATACATCTGACGTAAATCGTCTGCCTCATAAGTGCACGACCGTCCTCCCAAATTCAAAGCCAACAATCCATGCATCATGGTAATTACTTCAGGGAAGGAAAGCCTAGCTTTGTTTATAGCCTTGGATCTCTTATTGAAGAATTTCACAGTGAGGGGAACAACACTGACAAGAAGTAGGCTGCTGATTGATGTTGTTTTCCGAGCAGAGTGATGGGGAGGAAGAATGGGAAGAGGCGCGCTCTTATTCGCGGAGAAGACGTCGTCGTCAGAGGCCTACTCAGATTAAGAACCCAGCTCCTGCTGTTAAACCTGTAAATCACTCGTTCTTTGTTCTTGATCATAAACAAATCCGTCGTTTGCTTCTCATTAGACTCATACTTCATGCCGATTATTTCACAGAAATCGTTCACGGAAAAAGATATGCAGAAGGTTTATTAATTTTATCCTCTCCTCCCATGCACGTATAGAATTTTTCCACTCCAGTTTGACTTAACGGCATTATGAAGGCCTTGAAATGTACCCCGTAGGTACTTCGTCGAAGTCAAGACTTGAGAGAATACTGTAAACGTCTTTGGGTAATGAATCAATATGTTTTTTTAAAAACACTTTTCTGCTTAAAATGTTCCTGAGAATATCTAACTACTTTAGATATGTTGTTTTAAATGTCAAGATGTTAGTAATATAACAAGATGAACAGCTCATCTTCAGCACCCTTTTATCTTTTTCCCATTTCGATCTAGTCCATGTGGTTTCTATTCATTCGCTGTTTCATCGTTGTCGTCAATCCTACAAATTCATACGAAAGGGAGCTAGTCGAAGCAGATGGCCTCCCGCACACCTTTGGCCTGCGGTACTCATTCACTTCTTTTAACGATATAAGCTTTCAACGTAACATTGTATTCCATCGTTTATGTCTCTTATTTTATGCTGATTTTTTTCTTCTGATTAAATAGCTTCTGGGAGATTTGCTGCAATCAGTGATTAATGACGAGGTAGCAGCTGTTAGTCAGCTGAACCCCATGCTACACAGTCAGATTGTACTCAATTCTCAAAGCGCGGCTTTTATTATGTAAACGATGACTGACGTTCTCACTTTCGTGCTTTATTGATGGTGTTTGAATCGCTACATTTGAATATGCTCTATATATTTTGCCCCAAAAGATTATTTATTGTTTAATCTCAATGTGAGACACTGCTATATTGTGTTCGATTCTCCTGTCATCTTGTTCTCCGGTGGTAAAAATTGTGTTTGTCCAATACGTACATGTTGTGAAGCCGTGGAAGCTCTCTTGGATTAGTGGAGAATGTAAATAAAAAGACATACGCAGTATTTGTATTACTATAAGTACATACTACGAGCTCATTTCAAGTATTGCGTGGATTTTACACAACTCATGTTCGTCATGTTATAAATAAAATAGATCACGTTGATTGGAAAAAAGTGCTACTTTCTCGGCTGACGAAGGTAACAGATGTTTTCTTGTTAGCGTCGCCGCTATTTCAGATCGGTATCTTTGTGAAGATCAAACTCACGGAGCGCGCGCGCGCACACACACACACACACACACACACACACACACACACACCACGCACAAAACACATACACATATATATTCTGTGGTAGGCCTATGAACGCGATTTGAAGGCAGCCCGAAAGGAAGAATTACTAGCAGCAGTAAATCCAATCATCAAAAACTACAACATTTAAACTTTATTCCATTTCGTTTGAAATTATCCCAATGCATGCCTGAATATATGCTACTCGCGGCCAAATACTGTTTAGGAATCTGAAGGCTATACTTTCAACCTTTGCTAGAGTCATAGCTGCGACGATTCATTTTTACTAACGATTGTCTACGCCTGAGCAGCATCTTCTGTTCTTAATTTTGTTTCGTGAATATCACTACTTGATCTGACGATTGGCACGGCTATTACATACTCTCTCTACAGGGAATGGATATTGCAGATAGCGACGACGAAGATTCTGTGTTCTTGGCAGAGGAGCAAGAAAAAGTGGAAGAAAAAGAAGAGAAGAAATTCGATCGTGATCAAGATGACACCGTACCATCCCTATCGACAGATCACCTCACAGCACCATCATCTTCTGCTCCGGGGAAGGAGAGGACTGCGGTTGAGTTTAACGCTGATACCTTATTGTCTTCGGGCCTATTTGAGAACAGCGGCAGCAACAACAACAACAACAACGCCTACCGAATTCTAGCGATGGATGATGATGATGATGATGATGATGATGATGATGCCAATGATGAGGGCGGCCTTATCGAAGGAATGCATTTAATGAAGCTTTCGGAGATGAAAGGGTCCCCTGGTAGCTCAGGAACATTTGAAGAAAATAAACAGGGAATCGAAAGCGCCACCATTGTGAGTTTGGATTCTTCCTTATGCCGAGGACAAGCACGGACAAGCGTGTATGAGTTCGCTTCGCTCCTTCCACAAATCTTTAGGTGATAAACGGTATTGGTGCCACATTAGTGCGATTTGAAATAGCACCCTGGTTTGAATATCAATATACCTAGCATTCTTGTACTATCTTGGGTTGTAGCCTCCCGGAGATAGGCATTGTGCATCATCGGTGGATCCAACTATTTTGCAATAGATCTCACCAAATAGAAGCATGATGCTAAACTCTCCGACAAATAATTTTTAAGATTAGCATAGGCTTGGAAAATATATGTTTTTGCAAGGTTTCTACATCTAGAACTAGCAAAATGAGACTTTCTCCAAAGCCAAAATTCTTTTGCCTATAAGCTCTACGCATAAATATCTACGACTATATATACTGTTAGGTACCTGAAAGGTTATGAGCTCGCACGATTCGGTCAAAAAATATAACCTAGTTACTGTGTTGGATTTAAATGCAATTTTCAGTAGAATTCTCGCCGTTTTAAAGATATGCTTCTTTCTTCTCATTTCGCAAATGATAAATCAATTCTCAGATAAATTCCTTGTCGAATCCAATAGACGTTTTGCTTCTTTGGAAATTCTTAGTGAAGTAGTGTATGATGATTTTTTGTTACAAAGCCTCTTTCATGTTGCTTCTCTTTGTAAAGATAGGATGCAGCATTGAAGCTGATCTTGTCATTCTCATTCCCTCATCAGCACACATCATCCCTGATTGTTGATTGTACCTTGTAAAGGAGTAGCGCTGGAATCAGGCCGGGTATGCAAGCTTGGAAACCATATTTGGAAATCAAACCATATTTGGAAAGAGTTCTATCAAAGGTGATACTAGCGCATGCAATGCAATGTGCCGTTTATGCCACTTCACGACTATGTTCAGCATTTTTCGTGCAAATAAGCAGTTTTTGTGCGATTAAAAGATATCGTTGGATAGCATAGCAAATGCACGACACTAACTTACATGTACGCATGCTGCATTATTGTGTTGCGGAAGGGATATAAATTCTGGTGCTCGTTTTCGGGTACGAAGGAGGAAGAATCGAAAACGCCAAACGGTAAATGCACCCGAGTCAATGCGATGTTGTATAAATGATGCTGTTCGTTTTCACCAAAACGGAAATAAGAGCCAATTTTTATTTCAATCGCTAAAACCTCAAGAGATAATAGTAGGAGGATATAATTCCAAATAATAGCGTTTGATTTACGGCTGCACTTTCTACTTGACACTTGCGAATATTGAATGGCCTCTTAGTCAGTGACATTGAAATGTATGCGCTCTGCAGAGTCCAAATGAAGGATACTGGATGCGAAGATACATCTCCACTAGGAACAACAGAATGATGCTTAAACGAGCTCAAGAATATACATTCTTTAGGAGACAGAAAGAGCGAGGTATCGGTACACATTCATGAGAAAACCAGCCAGCCGGTGGGATGGCAGAAAATGAAGGATGCTGGAATTCGAAGCAGAAATATGACAATATCCAAGTAGAAAAAATCACAAAAGAAATGAGCACAATGGTCCATTCGCATGCTGCAAGCTAATAAGACGTACGTGTAACAATCAAATGAATTACAACACAAACGCAGGTATACATAACTACATAACTATTCGTGATGCGCACTAGCATGTAATGACGGCGCATGTATACAGCTTGGGGCAGCACATCTAGACATCACTGATGCATGTAATGTTCATCATCATGCTACTAGCACGCAGCAGTTTAGCAGTGCACATCTAGACATCGAAACATCTAGACAAATCACCGACAGATATGAGTCTGCCACAACTATAGATCAGCTAGTCGTCTAGCTAGATAGGCTAGTAGGTTATCATGATTGGCAGCTAGGCGCACAGCACGTTAATTGGATTCGGTTGATGTTTGCGAAATAAGGGCTGGCAAGCGTGAGGAGGCAGCGCAGCGCCGTTTACCATCGCATCAGAGTCATGTACGTGGGTATATACACAGCAAACATAAGCGAGGATACGGCTTGATAAATTTACGCATTGTTTGATTGGCTGTACACAATGTAATTATATGATGATATGAGCAGGCGTCGTGCAATACGATACACACAAGAGAGACGCACACACACACACACACACGCGCGCGCGCGACTAGCTCATCGTGGCAAATGGTTCCTATCACCCTCGCCTACCGTTGATGTTCTCTTTCTTTTTAAGTCGCTTAATCAGCCTTCATTCATTCCACAGCATCTAGAACTACGTTACTTCCAGCAGCAGACTCCACTTCCTTGACTTTGATACAAATCTCATTTCTTCGCAGCCAGGGCAGCGTGTACGGAGGATTCCACTGGAGAACTCGGAATGAATCTGTGCGGTAGTTGTTGTGCATGTAATCCGTGAGCATACCACGAACCATTCACCACCACAACAAACGATAACGACAACGACAACGACAACAACAACGACAATGTCCGCCAATCTGCAGGAAGAAATCTCCCTCCTCCTCTTCCTCCTCCTCCTCCTCAAACTACTATTACTATTCTTACTACTACTACTACTACTACTACTACTACTACGACTACTACTACTCACCTGTATCATCAATCGGCGTAAATCGCCCGTCCGTTTGCAGGGAAGAAAGCAGTTTTTCCTTTTGGGCCTTGATCTCCTTCTCGGTTGCGAATCCGGGGAACTCGAGCACAGCCACCGTTTGTGCGGGCAGTCGCTGAATGGAGATCTCGTCGCCTTTGGACTGAATATTATTATCCGCATGAGGTTTGTTGTGTCCAGGTATGGTGGGGAATGTTCAATGATGGTGGTGGTGGTGGTGGTGGTGGTGATGGTGATCTTTGCTATACGTTTCTGTTAGAGTGGCAGTTAGCAAAGGGAACAAAAAGCTCTGTATTTTATAGGACAAGTGCGCCGAGATCTGCTCTCTTCTTTAATATGTATTAACATGCTGCTGTCTTTTTCTCATCTTGATTCTGCTAGTTTGCTACCGGTGATGGCGCGGATTCTGAGACTTCGTTAGGGAGGATAAACGCCATGGTTTTACTGCCTTGTCCATCAGCTGTGGAATATGGATTGTATCGACGCACACACACACACACACACACACACACACACAAGTATACGAATGTCAATGGCTGGCAAGAACACTGCGTAGGAAGATGCAATGATTTAATCGGAGCAGAAGAACTCAATGTAACCGCGAGTAAGGGTAGAGTGAAACCCTCCCTCCCCCCCCCTTCGCATCGCAGTGAGTGAATTTGTGGCCTACTTCTAATGTATCTCTCACAATACGAATATCGAATAGCCGTATGCCATCATGCGTTACATCAATCTCATGGCTACAAGTAGTGTATATATATATATATATATATACATGTGTGTGTATTGTATCTATATATATATATATATATATATATATGCAGATGTTCATTGAAGGATACCGATCATTTCGACGGGGGCCGTCATCGCCATGGCCTATATTAAAGAAAAAGACAAACAAAAGGAGGAGGAGGAGGGGGAAGAGGAGGACATTCTTTCAAATACAACAATAATAGTGATGATAATATTTGGCGGTTAAAAGTGCGCCGCTGTTGTTCCCTGTAGTCGTTTCTGTCGCGCTTCCCTCCCCCCCCCCCCCTCTCCCTCTTGGATAAAGATTGACGATGACGATGAACGGCTCGATATCTAACCTTATTGCCCTCATTCTTCCCGAATAGATAACTGGCAAGCGTATTGAACGCCTTCGCATTTGCAGTTGTCTGATCACGTGATGGACCATGGTATATATATATATATATATATATATATATATATATGTATAAAATATATGTATATAAATATATCATCGTAAGAAGGAGGTTGAAGGATGGAGGAGTGCAGTGATATATCTATCTGCCTACTGATCATCCGTAGCTGGGTGGTTGCTTTTTGTTTGTTCTGCGATGAATAATCGGTACGATTCTCTCACCGTAGCAGCAGGGTTATTTGGAGAAACAGCTTGTTTCCGGGTAGGCGTTGCGATGATGCTGTACGGCTCATCTAAGAATCATCATTGTCACCATCATTATCATCCTCGTTATCATCGTCATTGTTATCATCGAATGAGCGTCGTTTTTTGTAAATACATGCCCCTGTGTTCTGTGTTTAGATTCCACACACTTCCCACGACCACCCCCCCTCGCCCCATGAAATGATCAGTGAGAAATATAACATATGATGAATGGCATGGCTTCTGTAACGTACATTCTCTAACTTCGTAGTCCTTCGCAGTAGATATCACCTGCGCACGTATCATACAGCATGAAGGTTGATGCCAACGACAAAGACACAACTCTGCGCGCACCTGCGTATTTTAGGCACATGATGTTTGTTTACCCCCTCATTATTCTCTAACCTACCTTGTAGCTTGGCATTTCCAATCCTACGGGGGTCCTCCGAAACACGTTCTTGGACTCCTCGACGTAGGACATCAACCTCTGATTAATTATGGAATTTTCATCAGTAATCGCCAGTCAGAGAGACGCCACTTTGCTTCGGAAAAAAGACGTGCAAAAACACCAAAAAAATGGTGCTGGTGGATGTATAGTCGTGCATAAATCATCTGAACAAACGGCTGGTTGGAAGAAGATCTCAAACGCTGCTGCTACATGGCATAGTTATCGTATTAAACGTGTCTTTCTCATCGTCAGTCACCTTCTGGATCTCCTCAGGGTGCTTTTGTAGCTCGGTAAACTCTGCTCTCAATTCGCTGACGATTTCTGTCGCATTCACCTATTATGTAGACACACGGACACACACACACACACACACACACACACACACACACAAGCGCGCACATGCAAATGAGAATACAACCAAAAAACCGATACTCATGTGTGTTGGTAACAAGCCCAAATTGCGCGCTCATTGGCTACGCGAAACAAGGGGAAAACATGCTAGTTGCTTGGTCCACTTTTTACATTCAGCCGAGCAAATATCATCTATGCATCTACATGCACATCTAATGCATGCATGCGTGTGTGTGTGTGTGTGTGTGTGTGTGTGTGTGTGTGTGAATGTACGTTCGGCGTTGTCTGAAGGCTTTTCGCAATTGCTTGGGGATTCGACAAAGTGCTGCGGAGAGAGGCAAGAGTTGCGTTGCCTGAGTATAGAAGAAGAAGAACATAAACAACTACGTATACTACCCCACTTTCAACTGTTGTGACTGCTGCCTATCTATTATGGCAGCATTCCTCTCAATTCGAAGGGTGTTTTTTAGACTAATGTGTGCTCTCCCTCCGTTCAATTTACGAGATTCAGGCAGCTAACAGCTCTTACAAATGTAAGTAGTAGTAGTAGTAGTAGTAGTAGTAGTAGTAGTAGTACCTTGCGTGCGGCTGTACTGGTTCAATTCTGGCACTATGTCCTCTTGGAGCTGTCGTAGAACGACTTCGAAACCATCTGTTAAAATTATTTTCAACCAGATAATGATGCGTGTTATCGGCCTTTAAGAAATGCAAGAGAAATCACTTACGTCGAATAATGAATGGACAAAATATTCCCTCTCTAGGCAGTAGTTTCATGTGGAAAATACTCGATATTATACTATTTAAGCTTAACAATTTCAAAGATACACGCTGGAGAGGGAAAAGAAGCACCAGGTAGTAATCGAGCGTTTTCTCTATCTTAGAATACTATTACTAATACTAATACTACTATGACTATTACTTACCAATTTGCTTACGAGCCTCTGTGCCCGTTGGATAAAGGATATCCTTAGCAGTTTCTACATTGCGATCCTATGGCGGGAGGAGGAGGAGGAGGAGGAGGAGGAGGAGGAGGAGAACACATTAATATCAATGAGTAATAACAGTATCAATCTCACAGTTTACATGTCTGTTTTGATGACGATGCAGTACCCTTACAATAGCCTGTGCAGCATCCGTAAGATCCTTCTGCACGTCCTCCCTTCTTTCTAACAAGTTCCGCACCTTTAGTTACAAGTCATTTTAGCGAACATTCAAAACATGATGACGTATTCAGAATTGGTAATGTACGTCCTATCTTCAGAAACCAGTGTTGCGGAGGAATGGGGAAGAGGGGATGAATGAAAGCTGTTGTTGCCTCCTCCCTTGATGAATGTTTTTACCGCTGCAATCCTTTCGTCGTTCGTTGCGTCGACTAATATTATGTTTCTTCAGTAAAGCAGCACTTTACGTTTTTATTAGATGGATGGGGAGATCAGAATTACTGTCAATTAGCTTGTCGGCAATGCGCTGCCATGGTTCCCTTGATGTTTCAGTAACTCGTGCCGCCGTCTATTATTACAATAACAGCCATAATGTTTATAAAACCAAATTAGTGCTCGTTGTGCCAAGAATTCTAAATAACCCCCTCCTAACCCCCCCTCCCCCCCCCCTCAAAGAGAGCTTAGATACATCCAATTCGTGTAGAATTCACTACATACCCTCGAAAACTGCACCCTGCGCGGTAGTGAACATTTTGCAGAAAATTGGTTGGCCCTTTGATTCTGTGGTCCCCTCATTGCGATGTCTCTTGTAGCGACGAACGAACCTGATAGAATCTTTCTTAACATATTGCGCAAAAGCTGTTTCGTACGCTTACTCACCCTTTGAAGTAATGAATAAAACCAGTAAAATTGCCTGAAAGCGGGTGTGGACAAATACATTGGATGAGGCTTTGTTTCAGAACCGGTGCAGAAAGTTCGCGTTTCGTACCGCAACCCCCGCGAACGTAAGCGTTGACATTCTTATCCTCCTTTTCTCCTCAATCCTGGTGTAGATGTGACTGATATCCATTGTTGGTGACTAAGCAGGTAGATCAATCTCACTATAAATCGATGCCAGAGGGGGGTTGAAGGGGGTGGGCAACCTCTTTCGGAAGCCTGATTTATGAGACAAATTTTAAGGCTTAGGAGAAAGAAAGATCGGAGATTTTTCACGCGATTTCTAAGCATGATTCATAATTATTTATAGTCGCAAAGTATGAAAAGCGAGCGTTAAAAATTCCGAATTTGAGATTCTAGCAATGGTCTTTTGCAAATGCGGGAATCCTTTTCAATGAATTCTACGTCTAAGATAATTATGTCTCTTATTTTAAAATACAAATGTACTAAGTTACGACCATTTTTGTAATGAAGACTGATACAGATGATCCAAAAAGTCGATAATACTCAATCAGAATAATTACTTAGATGGCTACACCTGCCCACTTTGTACTGAGGAAAACCAACGAAGGGAATGTCGCTTCCTATAAAAAGAACTACATTTCAAATTTGGCGGCAGATACCAGCACGAGAAGAATCTGTGGTGGTGCGATGCAGAGAGAACGCAACCGAATGGCTTCTCTTGGAGTCCGTATTTCTTCCATTTGTGCACACTTTATGCATGTCGTCGGCAGAATTGGGATTTTAATCTTGTTGTCTCAACGCCGTTTGGAAGGAAAATTCCAGAAAAGTAGAAGAAAGAAAGGAAACACATTTCACAAAGGCAAGCTTTGGACAACGGTTTTCATGAGAAAAAAGAGCATAGCACTCTATTTGTGTCGTTCGGTGTAAAATCTAGCGGATTCTACTGAAGAGTCGAAAATTATCGCACAGAATAATAAGTGTAATCCCACTCACATCTCCCACACGCGCAGTCTCAAGGAAAAATCCATATTTCATTGTCGTAGAATAACTTTGCCCTTGATTCAAGACAAAGGGCCCACATCCGAAAAATGGTGAACGGGGAAATCTTCCTCGCTGCCCGGATCGTCTCCTCCGTCATGGGGGGGTTCTCGGTGAGGGGGGATTAGGGTCATCAGTGAAAAATTTCCTCATCGTTCATTGATTAACGGATGAAAATATCCGGGGTACGGGCGAAAGCTTCTTCGTCTCTGTTTTTTTATGAACACGTTGCAATTCATCGATGGATCATATTACAGAACGAATGAATGTCCTTGAAACATCAATCTTAGAGACTAAAAAGCCGCATACTTAGGTGTTTGGGGGTCTAGTCGTTCTAGCCACATCAATATTATTTAAGAAATTCCGGTCAGCCAGCCGCACCCATCTCTCAACTTACACTCACACTCGACTCACACGCAACATAGTCGATTTCTACCTTATTTCCGACGATTCTTAACGAAGCATTCCGCATATTTGCTGCGGAAAATTGTGTTATCGTCTATGTGTGTGTATGTACGTACGTGTGTGTGTGTGTGTGTGTGTGTGTGTGTGCGTATGACTCGCCTCTTATTTTGTGTAAAAACCTGTTGTTGAAATGGATGTGCTACGAAAATTATCCCTTTCGTGGGTACGGTACAAAAGGCTGAAATTCACCTCGAATGTCACCCAAAATAAGATATGTTTAGTAGTAGCAAATGCATGATTAAGTCTCACCGAATCTACGCTCAGAGTGCATGCAGTGGGGTATTTCAGTAGGTAAATAACGACTTTCTCACTTTGATAGGTCCCGGTCTCGTTTGTTGATATGCATGCTCTCCGTGGTAGCAGCACCATCACCACCACACACATATCCAAACAAATTTTGCATCACCCATTCCCATGATTAGATAATGCTTGCATTTGTTGTTGTTGTATTGTTCACTACTTACGTTCACAACCTATGGCATGCAGTGTGATATAATGCAAGGCTGTTTTTTCGTCGCCAGCAGCAGGTATATCATATATATCACCACCTCCAATAATGTAACAAAAATAGTACCATTTGAAGTAGTAATGGTAATTCTCATTATAATCAAAATTAATTTGGAAGTGGCGCATATCGCCGATCGTTCGAGAAACTCGTCGTTGTCCTTGTCGCCTTTCCTCCGTACTGACAGCAGCACATACTTGTTATTATGCATCATGCCCATTTCCCATTCTCTCTCTCTCCCCGTCACCTTTTCATTGCTCCTTGAATGAATCACCTCAGTTCTATTCCTTCTGATTGTCGGCCTTTCACCGTGTGGGGGATCGTCGCAGCGAACTCCGAATTCATAATGACGTAATAAGCAGAAGGAAGAAGAAGAAGAAGAAGAAGAAGAAGAAGAACAGCAAAAGTAGTGGAAAAAGAAGAAAGTCAAACAGAATCCGATAGCAAGGAAGGAGAGTTGGGTTGGTTTTCCTTTATCTTTCCTTACGAATGGATGTTGTTGTTGTTGTTGTTAGGGCCTGCATAGCATATAGCGTGCTGCAAATGCTCCTTGGGGCGCATAAAACCAGCCAAGGAAAACCGAAGAATTCTGTCAAGTATTGGCATCCGATAGCATTCAGCCTCCTTGCCATTGGGTAGTAGAAACATGATATGGTGTGGTGTGATTTGATATGATGTGATCATCCCTCTCTATCTGCCCTCTCTCTCTCTCTCTCTCTCTCTCTCTCTCTCTCTCACACACACGCGCGCGCGCGCGCTCACACATTAAAGTGCGTAAAAGGTGTTACTTACCCGCAATGTTAGGTATCCTCTGGTAGCTTGCTTGATCTCATGGCTGCGTTGGCCGGAGTCTATAGTAGTAGCAGCAGCAGCAGCAGTAGTAGCAGATGTAGTGCGAGCAGTGACGGGGGCAGTTGTGTTTGAAATAATATTGGCCCCAATTTATGAAGATGTCGCTGTATTCTCACAGTTTTTATTTTATCAAGTTCCATCTTGGCTTGCCTCGTGTGTTAGTGATAATTACTGTGCGTGATCGTTGGGATTAAGTATGTTTGCTTGGGTGTGTGTGCGTGTTATTTATCACCAGAGCGAGCATTCAGAAGAAACGAATTGGTGCTTCATACCTTATCGGTAGTGTTTTGTAAACACACACACACACACACACATAGTTGCGCGTTTTGGTATTAGCGCACAGATTCATACACGTAACGAGGAATGAACATCATTATCCCCCCTCCCTTCTATACACTAAGAATCAGAATTCTGTTTTCTATGTTGTCGCATTCTGTTTCTTTGCTGCATTTTTGGAGGCGATGTGGTTGAGTAGTATACATGCTCTAAATGCTCCTTGTTAGGTTCCCTGTCGCGAGGGTGATAACCGTATACTTACCCCTCTTGGTAGTGGATTTAGTAGTTGGCGACAACATAGCAATCGTTAGTAATGAGATGAGATGTTACACAGCAGCTTGAAGCGACGTCTCCTCTAATGTTTTATTATGTAGTAGTGAATTTAATAATTTGTAGCATTCATTATTATCTTTATACTTCAACGATTACATGAGCTGGTCAGTGCCGTAAAGTAAATCTATCAACCCCCCCCCAACCAAATCACACTCAATCTCAGTTTTGTTGGATATTGACGGCGGCTTTCGCTTATCGCTCCGTGGTAAGTAATTTAGGAAGTATAAGAAAGTAATTAGGTGGGGGGGGAGGGGGGGTGTTCTTGAAAACATTGCCCTACATATAAAGCGAGTGAAATCTACTACGTGTGTTTTTTATATAAAATATATATATATATATATATATATATATATATATATTATATACACATATGTAGTAAAAGCTATGCGTCCGTGGTCAAAATCATCGTATCGAATTCGTCTTTGATCATAAAACACCTTGGTCTCCTTCTTACCTGCTGCTCGTAACAGAGAATATTGGTGGCATGCGAGGCCCAGATCGCTAAGATACAACAGTTGGCTGATGCGTCGAGAAGGTAGGTAGGTAGGTAGTTACCCTTGAGGGAATCCAACCTCAGCCAGAATTAGTACCGAGATTTGAGACAAAAGCGTACAATCTTTGGTATAGATACACTTGAAACGTCGCCTTCCTTGCCCCCCCCCCTCCTCATTAGTAATATTCAGTAGCGTATATCGATTAATGTCTTTGGCGTTATCTGTGCTGTTGTAAAAGATATTCGTTGAACCCCGAAATGGACGACTCGATGGGTGCTGCTACCCCTCCCTCATCGAGCAGCCCTCAAAACCTGACACTGGTAGAGCAGCGCCAACAGCAGCGTGCAGAATACCGTCGTTATCTATCCGAGCAGAATGGGCAAGCGAGAGGGATATTTTCGATAGGGTATGCTACTTAAACATGTATTCGTTCCACCAGAGCGTTGGTGATATGGAGAGAGAGAGAGAGAGAGAGAGAGAGAGAGGGGGGGGGGGGGGAGGGGGGGGAGGGAATATAGATAGTAACTACGATTACCATTTGTTGGCACTGTATCCTCCTCATCCTCCTCCTTCTCACATTGTCTGATAAAATACTAATAACAATAATAATAATAATACTGCAGGAATAGTCAGGCTATAGGACGGTGGAAATCAGAAGATACTATGGAAGCTCATCTCCTCGCCTCTAATAGCATGGAGAAGAAGGACGATTCTGGAACTCCAAGCAAGGAGGTGTATTCCCCCCCCCAGGGGGGGAAAACCAAAAAGGGTTTTTTTAAAAAAAAAAATTT
>ADNK01001085.1:0-42166 GCA_000320545.1 Bigelowiella natans CCMP2755 | reverse complement strand
GTCTAAGCATATGCTACCGTTAAAGCATGAAAAGAAGAAGAAGAAGAAGAAGAAGAAGAAGAAGAAGAAGAGGGTCAGGCAAATCAGCACACGCTGCAACGATACCCCATTATTTTCACGACAGTTGCGAAACTAATGGCGGAGAGAAGAAGCTCATCGCACCGTACAGTTGTGGATGGAAAGGAAGGAGAGAGAGAGAGAGAGAGAGAGAGAGAGAGAGAGAAAGAGAAGGGGGGGGGGGTATATGGTATGAGTGAAATGCCTCCACAGATGACAGAATGTCTATCTGCACCTGATGATGATGATGATAATGATGATGATGATGACCATACCTTTGCCTGGCAAAACTGCACCATTTCCAATGACACGTAGAGGGAGATGGGAAGGAAGTCTTTGCAGATGATGAACCACGTAAAGAACCTTATACAGACGAGGGGGGGGGGGGGGAGGAGGTGGGGGGTCGAACAATAGTAGCGATTGCGTCCAATACAGCAGCTTTAGTTACTGCCTATTATTAAAGTTGTTTGTGCACGTGCGTACTACTACATCATCATCATCATCATCATCATCATCATCATCATCAACCACAACAATTTCCAATAGTATTACCTTTTGAACCCGGCAAAGAATGGCGAATCTTCCAGGGCAAGATACCAAGCATCTCCCCAGCCTCCTGAGCTTCCTTTAAGGCGAGACTAAAAAAGCCATTGCGTCGTGTAAATTTGCAAATTCACGAACGAGTACAATCACCACTTCCATTGGATCGAAGCAGCAACTAAATGCACTTTGATCATATTTGCCATCTAATCACCATTAGCCTTTCCCCTCCCCCCCCCCTCTCTCTCTCTCTCACCTGATACATTCCAGCAAAGATCGAGGCGAATAAACAGCAACAAATCTAAAACCACAAGAAGAACAGCACGAGACAGTGTTATCATCAGCGTCGTTCGATCAATTGCAGCCGCATTCACGAAATTGGGGGGGACAATCATTGATGATGCACAAGGCTAGCACAGTACGGCATTATTAATTGATACTCTTCGACGTACATACCTGAAGCAATCCCATCGCAGCGAAGCCATAATTCATATGACGGAAGACCTGCGGAAGGAGATCGATCACAGGGCATGAGGCAAGAATGATCCAAGTTTCAGCAGCAGCAGCTTTGGGTAAGTATTTGTGTGGTAAAGTTATGATTTCTTTTTCTTCAACGAAGTGGGGGCAGATCATGAATAAAAGAAGAATAATCTCTCTCTCTCTCTCTCTCTCTCTCTCTCTCTCTCTCTTTGTGTGTGTGTGTGTGTGTGCGTGTGTTTGCTTCTCCCATATCATTCTAAGGGGGCAAAAAGTAGCGATGGCGAAATATCACGTTCACGTGGTACAACTCACCGTGGAGTTCTTAATCTTCATGCTATCCTGGTTCTTCGCGTTGTTTTTCCGAATCTTTGTTTGTTCGCCTGAGGGGGGAGGGAGGAGTGTAAAGAGCGGTTAGCATAAGAAGAGTTACTCCTCGCACGCAATGCTCACGAGCACAAAACGTACGACCAAAAAGCATTAACCCCCACTTTTACTGAAGCACAAAATCGCATGTTCTGCATACAGCGGCGCGGGTCCGGCCACTCGTACATTATCTATCATTTTGTTGTTCTTCTTCTTCTTCTTCGCCTCCATCGTCGTCGTTCGGTTGTTGTTATGATGAAATTGCTACCTGTGTAGACTGCAAGTCCGATGATCCATGGCGTATTTCGAAGCTATTACAATGTAAGAGGCAAGAGGTGGAGGTGGCATGTGCGGTGAGCAGCAGGCAATCATTTATTGAACACAATGCAGATAGATATGTTTCACTTGTCATCTTCCTCATGCCTCTCCAGGCAAAGAGCAAGATGTGGCAGTGATAGCGGTAGTAGTAGTAATAGGTAGTACCACACATGTCCTCAGGATAAAGTTGTCGATTCCTAAAATAGATCAAGAGGGAGGGTGAAAGAGAGAAAGAGAGAAAAGAGAGAGAGAGAGAGAGAGAGAGAGAGAGAGAGAAGAGAGAGAGAGAGAGAGAGAGAGAGAGAGAGAGAGCAGAAGAAACCATCAGGTTACCACCAATCAATAATTAATCAATGACCACCTCCACCACAGTCATCCAACAGCTCAGCAAACTCACAAAAATTGAAGCATTACAACAACTACACAACACAGTCTTCTTTAGGTACCAACGTGGAAGCCTCCCTTCTTCTGCTTGCCTTTCATCTCTGTACCACGGACCATTCACCAAGAGGGAGGGGAGGGGCGGGGGGATGAATCTTCATACCGAATCGGTGGTGATGACTTCCGTAATATTCTACTACCGCTACTACAGCTAATAATAATAGTAATAGTGACAATAACAATACATACCATTCAAATTTAGCTACCTACTACTTCTAGAGCTGACAACACCAGTACATATAAAGGACAAAGCACCACCACCACTATTTATTAAGTAAGTGCTACCAAGAAGCTCTCTTCGCGGGTTCTCAAACTTGATCTAGCAAGCAAAACACATGGTTGTGAAGATGTGTGATGTTATCATCAACAAGGTCATCGTTCTTTCTTCTCGTTCGTTGATCCTCTCGCGAATCACTACCATCCCAGACCACTCGCCCATGTCCGTAAAGCTCGAGTTTTCCTGCAGATTGTGAGGAGGACGATGCACAAGCAAGGAGTTGATGATGATGATGATGATGATGATGATGATGATGGTGATGATGATGGTGATGATGATCCGGGTACGGAGTCAGAAATGGAAATGGGAAGGTCCATTCGCGTGTGTAGGCGTCGAATATAGATTTATATATAAACATATACATACCGGGGAATCACACTGGAGATGCATTGAAACCGTACTCACGTGGTCAGGGCTGCTTTTCGTCTGATGGCGGCATGAGTGCGGTCGTATTAGTGTGTGCTAGATGATGACGATGACGATGATGATGATGATGATGATGACGATGACGATGAGGGAGCTCATATAGCACCCACAAATGCTACGACAAAACGGTTGTTATAATTCTGTCCCATCCCCCCCCCCTCAGTGACATTTGATCAATTCATGACCAGGATGTGTTGCCAGTGGGTGGCACAACTAACACAAGTTTTAGTGATTTGTATAGTCGACGAATCTCTCCAACTACAGTACTTACTCTTGGAAATTGCTGTAATAGAAACTTGGGTACGCTTTTGGGCTTTAAGTTGGTTTCTCCTGTGAGGAAGGAACAGCAGTGAGATGCGCACACGCTTTCCGCAACTATGGGAATAACTATTCTCCCATCCTACCAACGGTATATTTGTTTTGGTTTATCAACACTACCGTCAAGATCCTTGGTGTCGATGAATGCGACATCCCCGCTATCTATACCAGAGCCCTATGTTTGTGAGTAGTAGTAGTAGTAGTAGTAGTAGTAGCTTGAGTGATGGGTACTCAATGGCGCGTATGGCAGCTGCTGTACGACAAGGCACTCAGGTATCCAATACCCTTGAAGTAGTATTACCACAACAAAGACGTCGCAGGGCAACCTCCCGTCCTCCTTAATCAACACGAAATCGCCGACCTGATGATGAGGAGGAGGAGGAGCAGGAGAATGGTGAGTGTGGCAATGATTTAAGACAATTCTCCAATCGCCACACACCAACGACCGACCAACCCCATAAAAGTTCATATTGACGCGGTGCTCTCATCTGGCTTTCAACCTCCAATTCGTATTATTACCAAGATATTCTGAGCTTGTACGTCGACCCACGCCCCTCTTCGCCAAACCTTGTACCTGAGATGACAACCATGATGATGATGGTGGGGGATGATGATCATGTTTAAAGAAGAAACCATAAGATGTAGTCAAGCTGAGGAGAAAGAATCATAAACAAGTATTCGATGATATATATTCTATCATTGAATCCTGATATTTCGTCCCACATCATACCCCTTTTACCTACCACTACCAAATGCAAGAGAATGATATTACATTGCTTCATTTGCATCCCGATCTTGTTGTCTACGCTTGCTGTCTTCGATCCAGTCCTTAATTGTAATTCAAGGAAGAGTGGGTGATAAGATAAATAGTTATCTCTTGCTTTGCAGACTGCAACGGCAAACATTGCTACTGATAGTTGTCCAATATTGTTTACAAATTAGCAAGGAAGCATTCTCATCATGTACTTTTAGTCTTCACCTTGATCATTGTGACCCCAACGACAAATAGAAGAGGCATGAGGATGGTAGGCTTTCCTTGTGTTGTCGATATGGCACTTATACTCTGGTGAGGAGGAAAAGTAGCGACAGGGTGAATATTACAAAACACACACATGCACAGACACTGTTTGCCATCACCATCAGGATCAAATCGACGCCAACAATCCTGTAGATAGTGTGTCATGTAGCTGCGAGAATGAGTGACGTTACTACCTGCAGAACTGCTATGCACAGGAAATAGAAGTTGGCCGGCTTGTACCATGGCATGATTTGCTCATAGAAGTTAACAGGGAGGAAGGTAGCTCTAATGGTGAGAAGAGTGAGAATTCAGAATGTTCATTTTACGAAAGGCTAAAACATATCGGAGAAGCGTGCGTTAAACGTGAAATGCGCTTAGGAACAACATGTTCATAAATCATGATCATGGAAGACAGGATGAATGCTGGTTCCACTTCCTAGTGGAAAAATCCATTACGGGGTATATTTGGTGCTCGTGATTCTGTTCGTCCCAAAAATATGAGGACGAAGATCACCGGCCGGCGTAACCTAGGAAATGGATGAGTGGAAGCGTTAATATTTGGGCGATAGTTAAGAATAATCGTTTTGGCGGCTTATGGCGAATCTATACCCAAGGGCAGTAGCATGTCCTCCAGGTCGATTCTGGAAGCTCCTTCTCATCTACATGGCAATCACCATCTCGAATCTGTTTTATCATCGTGAGAGGAAATTAGACATTCTTTCAAGCTTCGGGTTAACTTGTTTGTTGGGCATGGTCCACCATTACCTCGATCTCCCTGAGAGATGCGGAGGAAGGCTTTGCCATAATCACAGAAGTGCGAAACAAATATAGGAAGCAATATTTCCAGCTCTTATTCTTCTTTCTCCCTCTGTTTCCGTCTGCAGTCCCCTTGCCCCGCGATGATATTACTCGTTGGGCTGGGGCGAGCTGGCAAGTCTCAGGTTTGGTGAAACCAACAAAAATTACAGGGAAATTTCAATCTCCGACAACACATCAGTTGATATCTCAAGAATCATTCGGATTTGGCAGAATGATGGGCTCTTCCCATGAGAGACATACCAAATCATTTACCGTAATCCACGAACACAACGCGTTTGACATTGCCGATGTGATGCTGATGATCATTTAGCACAGAAACGCCCGTGGGCATGTTTCCTACAACGGTTTGAATCCCTTGTCGCAGGCGATGGAATAAAGGTGTTTAAAACATGGCTATTTACATGTGCGACAAGGATCAGGGGCTGAGATGAGAGGAACATTGCCCCCTCTATTTTCCGATACGAGCACTCGTGACCTACGGAGTCGCCCCTCCACTCTGAGAATGAGCATCATGCGATCTTGAGAGTGTGTTATAGACTGATGCACCTTGAGTGCAAAGTACGGATAATATGTTCCATCGGTGGCCTTTTTCTTGAGATGCAAAGGACCAGTGGCTGCGAATGACGTTGCAGCGATCTTCTCCGATTGATTCAAGCGATCTTCATCACGGTGGCGGCTATGGAACGAGGAGAGAACTTCGGAAAAACGATAAAGAAATAAGGAGGTTTAGTCGTAGTAGCTGCTCTTCTTCGAATATTATCAAATACCATATCTTCTTTAGTCGTTGATTTTATCGCCGCTTTGTAGAATCCCGCCGATATATATATATATATATATATATATATATATATATATGTTATATAATAACTAAGCTTCGTTTTTTACCAGGATCCACAGAAATACCACCAGGATGGTTGCAGTAGTCGTGCTCGTATTCGGAAGTAGTAGTGGTGGTAAAGGAGAAGAAGATTCTTCATATAGAAATGATGGCAGCGAAATTAGAAAGAAGATCTGGTGCAGCAGATTCGGGAAGAGAGATGCATACGCGTCATTTGGAAGAGAAGGCAGTGACGTTTTAATCGGAATGCCTATAGTTATGGATACCAACAACAGACGACAACAGCAGAATGCTCCTGATAGGGACAAGTCTCGCATTCGGCATGGATTCTTCCACCACTTCATGAGACCGGCCAGCGCTGTTGGTAGTAACAGAAGAGACGTGGCCAGAGCCAAAGCACCTACAGCATTCTTTTCATATCTAAATGGTTCGAACACATATGACAGCCAAAACATAACAAAACCAGCAACAGTTATAGTAGCAAAAGTTACTTCATCACCTCTGCGATTACTAGCATCTTCAAATTTATCATCATCTTCAAAGTTATCATCGTCGTCTTCATCATCCAAAATCTCCAAGGGCAGCAGAGTGATTGTCATTGATAATAATTATAATTGCAAGAAACCTGATCCTACTACCACCACGACGGATCGCAAAAACCCACTGTCGCCCGCCGAAGTTGATTCTGCGGTGCAATGCTCTCTTTGCAGGAAGAGTTTCTACGATCGATCTAGCCTCCGGAAACACAAACTCTCTATCCATCTCGGAATGCGTCCATTCAAATGCACTAAATGCAATTCTACGTTCACGCAAAAGAAAAACTTAAAAGACCACGCCAGAATATGTAAATGGAGCGCTGGAAGCAGCGTTGTTGCTAGAGAGGCAGGGCTTGCTTACTCGATCAAAACTGTCAGCATCATCGGGGAAACTAGCCAGCATTCTACAGAAAACGGAAGAGGCAACAATGTGAAGATAGCATACATTAGTAATGTAAATGAGGGAGTGGCTGGTTATGACCACATCCATCGTAAAAGTCCTAGTAGAATGACGGCTGGCAAAACAACGATGAAGAGGAATGGTGCAAAGTTTACTTCTGTTGCTACTGTAAGAGAGGACGTCGATGGGGGTTATAATAAAAGTAGGCTCCGAAGCCATCGCGATACGTATAGCTGTCGCTTCTGCGTGAACGCCCCGCGCACATTTACAGCGTTAGCAGATTTAAGAAAACATCTGGTGAGACATCACGGAACGCGTCACGCGTTCCACTGTCACTTTTGCAGGAAAGCCTTCTATTTCGAAGCACTTCTAGAGGTAGGTGTGGTAAATAGAAGCAGTAAAATATGAAGGTTAGGGCGGGGGGGTTCCTCTGTGGGCATACGAAGGGAGAAAGGTGTAATAGCCGCAGATGAGATTTGTAAACGAAGATGTGAGGGTTGCAGCAGTATTACAGCTGATGCAGAGTAAATAGTTGCTATAGCTCTTGGATATAGAGTAGCGAGAATAATGGCAACAAGTTCTTCTTGATGTTGCCGTTGTTGATGATGACGATAATGCTAATGATGTTGATGTAGGTGAGTTATCTTCGTAGTAGTAGTAGTAGTAGTAGTAGTAGTAGTAGAAGCAGTGGTAGCAACGCAAGTCAGTACTTTACTATCTGTGATCGATGTTATGTTTCTTCCTGGTTTTCCTAACACGATATTCTTGCACGGGACAACGACGGTGACGATGACGACAACTCAGAGGCATTTACGAGTAGACCACAATGAAGCAGCTGATGCTCCTCTCTCTACAACTAGAACTGGCAAAACTACTAGCAGCGCAAACCTCGTTTGCCGAATATGCTCCCAGGTAGAATTGACGCAGCAACGACGATAATAAGATGTCTGCTGACTGATGCTGCTGCTGATGATGATGATGAACCAATACACGACTTCCTCTCTGCTGTTGCATTGCTGACGCATACTTATAATTTCAAGGTTTTCCCAAACAACGCTTCTTGGAATCAGTTTCAGGAACATAAGCGTAAAATGCACTACGCAAGGAACGATAACATTATCTCTACTGTTACTATCACAAAACGTGATCGCCGCCACCAGCATCAGCGCCACAAACATGTAGTGCATCATACATATCATATCAAAATGTATGTTTGGTATGAGACTACTCAAATAAAAATTCGTGTGTGTGTGTGAGTGTGTGTATGCTAGCTACACATATCAAATAGCTCAGACAGATAATAACGTTTGTCTGTTTTTACCAAAAAGTACAATGATAGCAGCAACACAGAACCTCCTCCTACTGGTGGTGGTGGCGCTGCTGCTGCTGCAGCAGCAGCGAAAGGGCGGCGTATGTTTTTCGATCCCAGGCAGAGACATGTCCTTGAGGAGTGGTTTGCGGTGAGTGATTGCCAAAAATAGTAGTATTAGCAACGTGATGATGTTAGCAATGTTCGGCTCGATCATCTCTTTTACCTGTTTGTCTTCTCCTATCCATACGGTTGGCCTACTATATCACCCTTCTTCGTTTTTTCGCGTCCTCCATTCTCTACAATCACCATTACATCATCATCGTCATCCTCGTCATCATCATCATCATCATCATCATCATCATTATCACCTATCAGGATCACGCCATTAATCCCTACCCAGACTTCATGGCGAAGCAGAGACTATCTAAACTGACAGGCCTCACTTTGCAGCAACTTGATAGATGGTATCGATGTTCCACCAAAAAATAGGGATACTGTCACTTATTCAGTTGTTTGGTTTTCTCTCTCTCTCTCTCTCTCTCTCTCTCTCTCTCTCTCTGTGTGTGTGTGTGTGTTCGTATGTGAAGGTTTATAAATGCACGCGCCAGAAGGGACTCTGAAGTTTTATTTCCTTAAGTATTTACGCCGTAGCGTGAGTCAATATGTCGGTGTCAATGGTACGTGTGTCCAGATGCATTGTCAACATCAAAGGCACTATCGCGGACCATGCATGTATCGCAACCTGGCGCGCTTCGATGTATGCGATACGTATGCACAGTGCGCACATCATCATGTCTAGAGGCGTGTGATGCTGTAAATGTCTCTAACAATATGTGTCAGCCTGGCAGTCATCATCGAGCCTCGCCGCCTTGTCATGACCATGCCCCACATGAAAAGTTACAAAAATTTCCCTACTAAAAACGGTTGGAAAATGCCCAAAAAAATGCGAGTCGCAATTTCACCTACTCCGGACCTACGTATTGATTGAACCAAATTTCTAGAATAACGTTGCAAGTGCTAGGCACAGCACGTATCATTCATCGATCAAAATGATCTTCATTGTTGAAATGACACAGCGAAAGAATCATCGCCAGAGCATCGCGCCATTGCCCACATCGCAAAAGTTATAAAGTCTCTAGCCAGAGCACCTTCAAAACACCACAAGTTTGTTTTCATCCAAAGTGACAAATGAAAACGTTCAAATCAAAAACAGGAAAGCCTTTGGACAAATGGCTCATGCAAGAACAATTTGGATCTCATTTGGAAAACAAAATATTTTCGCACGTGCATGGTAGCGTGGCATCGTCCAACATGGACACACGCACAAAAAAACCCACACACAGAAGAACTGAGACACTCGGATTTGAAGGGGCGCATTCTCATTTTTATTCTCCCAGAAGGAAGTTCACGTGGAGGCAAAGACTACGTCAAAGATTTTGCCCACTAAGAACATGCAAAATCCAACAAAGGGAAAGTTGTAGAACATGGAAAAGTTGACGGTTTCTCCCACCTGAAATAGGAGCTCGGCCAGTGCTTTTTGTCCTTCCAGGTGTTCTGGAACTAGAGAAAAGGGAGACTTAATGCTCCATGACGCACAAGCATTCTGCGATGCAGACAATGCATGGCCCGATGCACTGGCGATGATTTTTTAATTGCGTTACGTCATTTCGACAAAGATCATTTTGATGAAAGACATGCTGGCATGTGCTGTGCCTATATGCAGCATTTACATGTCATGCATTCTAGCAATTTAGTTCAGCAATAGGTGCCCGCTAGTCCGGAGTGTCGGTGATGATAGACATGCAATATGATATGGTGAAATTGCGAGTCACATTGCTTTTGGGCATTAGAGCATTTTCCAACCGTTTTTAGCAAGGAAATTTTTTGTGGGGCATTGTCACAACACGGCGGCTACGACTACTTGGGCAGCAGAGACAACTAGACAAGTGACATCTGTGAGTTCCTTATGTGTGTGCCCTGCTATCGTTGTCTCCATCGAGCAGCCTTGCGCAGACTTTTGAACGTACATGCACGTCTCATATTCTACATGTGTTGCATTATACTGGCGTTTATTGCAAATAGCATCACTGTGTTCATTGCATGCACGTTTTGCAGCTGGCCATGCTAGCATGTGCAATGCGTGCATGTTGATGTGCTGCTAGCATGGACGCATTTAGACATCACGACACATCATTACGTTGCCCAATAACCATTGATAACAGGGAATTATACCTCAAATTAGACTGATTTCTTTCAACTGCTACAAGCTCTTTCACTACTCATGTAGAATCTAAACACTAAATTAACTGAATAAAGATGCTTAAACACTTGAGCCAAGCTATGCAATGCGTTTATTATTCATGTCTGCAAAATCATTATTTGAATTTCTTAGACAACAAAGCTTTCTCGCGATCCATCTTCTGCAGGCCAAAACCTTGCGTACCGGATAGGTGGGGTGCAACTTTACATCAAGATTCGGCCTAAAGCACAGCTTCGACCAAATCCCAACGACAAACAGCGCCGCACTAATGCCCGAGCCCAGTAGCACAAACACATTCACTGGATTGACCTCCTTTACCACCTGCATCGAGGGATTTGCAAAGACAAACCAGTATCGAACCACAAAGCTACGTGTACCGAACTCATTTCTGAATACTTCTATGTCGCTGGTCGAGGGCGTGAAGTACCAGGATTTCGAAATAGAGCCATCAAGTTTCTCTGAATTAACTTGGTCCATATAGACTGTTATTTCTTTGTTGTTATAGGGCATATAGAAGATTTGCTTTTGAGCGACCGATTCATCCTCCTCTCCGACATATATTTCGAGCTCATGGGAGACGAATGGATATTCGTCTTTATATACTTCACAGGTGTAGTTGACTGAATTCCATCCAGAGGCACAGAACTCCTTGTATGAGGGTTCGAACCCAAATTGTATCGACATAAAGTCGTGGTTAGATTGTACTGTAAAAGCTTGCGATTCCACAGAGAGACATGAGCCATTACGATGATACTTTGCAGCCGAGATAAGCTCATGATGTATGGGCTGGCTATCGGGCGATACGGCACCATAAACCCAGTTAGGATAGTATGCAGCACTCACGTTTTTGAACCACGAAGGGCTCATCCCAGGATTGACGTACCAAGCACTGCAGAATTCGAAATGGGGGTAGTTCGCATTTCCGATAATACTTTCCTGAGAAGTAGAGGTTGGGGGGTTCCTGACGGAGTCTAGAGATGTTAATATCAGCTCAGCTGTGAATGTAATCCAAATCAACGCCAATAATATGAGGATCAGGGTTCCTTCGAACTGGTATTTCGGCGCAATCGTGGTGCTGCAGCAGTTTGCCTGCTTCGTCTCGTCCTCATCATCCTTAGCCCCCGCTTCTCTTTTTTGATGTTCCTTCGGAATAGAGAACCTAGCTGGAGACGAAGAGCTGTCTATACTTGATAGTTGCACCAACTTCACGTCTGACAAAGATACAATACGTGCAAAAATGACCTTTGATTATCAGTGTAAAAACTTCATACTATCGTCCGCCACGCAGCGACACAAACACACATACACATGCCAGATGTACCTGATTTGCATTCTGAAACCATCGCCAAGTCGAAGCTGAGCACTCACTTCCATAAAATGGACAGTGGCGGTCGCACCAAATATGACCCGGTTCGACGTAGGATCTCGTATCGTCTACGAATCAAGACCTACCGTTACAAACTGCCGTTTGACGCACAAAATTGTTCTTGTCGCAGGCCAAAAACCCATTGCAACTGGGCTTTACGGCTCGCGATCAAACTAAAAGGAAACGTAGGAGAATTTTGATCTACGTCATCGTTTTCCCGTCGAATTCGCCAGATTGTCCTGTCGCTGTCGAAAATGCATACCCCTCTCTCATCGGCCTGAGCTGCTACTGCGCCTCTTTACCGCGAAGGATCAGAGAACGCTGCTTCTTGTCATAGTATTTCTCCTTTTTCGGTGGTATACATGCAACTCCGAACGAAAACTCACACAATTGCGAGATTCTTGGCCTCGGTATGTGCTGCGTCGTTGGCACTAATCGTGCTCACAAGCAGGAGCGCTGAATCTTCCTTGGGAAGGGGCCTCAGATTAAGAACCCATGCACACACTTCAACCAGGCTCGGCGCTCGTATGCTATCCTCACTGCAATTTTCTCCCAAAGTCGTATCCAGAGCGAGAGGATGCCATATTCAATGTTGCACGTTGAGGGCCACGAAAAAGTCCCAGAAAGACGAGGGGTTACTACCCGTGACAGTTATTAGTGGCTTCCTCGGGGCAGGCAAAACAACATTGCTGAAAAATATACTTGCTTCTCGGAGCAACAGTTCGAAGTATGCAGTTATCGTCAACGACATGGCAGAAATTGGTTGGTAACTACTCTTGCTTTAGGATCAAATGATGGAAGGGATGCCTTCAGTGAGTTTCTCGGAAAATTGCTGAAATTTAGTTAATGGTGATGATAATGATAATAGTGATGATAATAATATTAGTCAAATGAATATTCTATATCATGTGTGCGTGTGTGTGTGTGTGTGTGTGTGTTTAGGAATCGATGGACCGCTGGTGAACATGCACGTTCAGAACACCACCGAGAAACTCGTGGAGATGAGCAACGGGTGCATCTGGTAGTCTTGTGACCAAATTGCACAATTTAGATTTACGATACATTTACCAATTTGGCTAAAGTAGTATATTAGCAAGATCGCCTCCACCACACATAACAAACACCGCAAAACAAACGTGTACAATGGCCGCTACTTAGCTGCACGTTGAGAGAGGATCTCCTGGAATCTATAAAGGAGCTTGCCGATGAGAAGGTGGTTATGTATACCAAACATAAACATAGTATCAACGACACTTATTTCCCCCTCCCGAATGCGAATTATTACGCGTAGGCGTTTGACCACTTGGTAGTGGAGTCTACTGGCATCTCAGAGCCAGGACCTGTGGCCGAAATCTTCAAAGACGAGTTCCAATTGGAAGGAGGGGAGAGCATCACTCTCAAGGACGTCGCATATCTCGACACGGTACGGTGCATGGTGTTTTGGTGCTACAATGCAATGTCCGCGCAACCACACCCCTCGATGGCTATTTGTGTTTGTTGTTTTCTGTATTACCTACTGCGGCAAACAACCTGCAGATGGTCACTGTAGTTGATGGCCTCAACTTTCTTAACGATATGGAAACGGCTGATGATCTCGTGGATCGGGAGGAGGCAGGTAAGAATAGCGACACACCGACCAATAATGTAACGAAACACTTACCTAGCATCCTCTGCTCGATTCAGGTGCAGAGGAGGATGATGTAAGGACCCTCAATGAGCTTCTGGTGCACCACGACTAACAAAGATATAATTATCACCCGGATATATATATATATATATATATATATATATATATATATATATACATGTCTCTGTGTGTGTGTGTGTGTGAGAGAGAGAGAGAGAGAGAGAGAGAGAGAGAGAGAGAAGAGCATGCTGCTGGCTGCTGAAACAAGTTCTCGTGTATGTCCTTGATGCCCCTATCCGGTAGGGAACATAGATAGCCGCGCTTACCACGAACCATTGTTACTGCTACTACATTACTTCTACTACTACTACTACTACTACTACTACTACTACCACGCATAGATTCTATTATAAATAAATGCGTACACCAAATAGTACTGCTAACACTACGGACAGGTGGCTCAGGTCGAGTTCAGCGACGTGATACTCATCAATAAGGCCTCGCTCCTCTCAGAGGACGAAATCGGCAGAGTAAGAACATTGATCAAAGCTATCAATTCACAGGCCAAGATCATAGAGACAGATTACTCAAAGGTGTGAGTCGGACTATAGCTAGTGCAAGGGTTGGGGGCATTGATCATGGTCAATTAATTGAGAAAGCTGTACAGTATGCTCGGGGACGGTGTGCTATGTGATCTATTGTTGTTGTTGTTGTTGTTGTTGTTGTTGTTGTTCATTTCGTCATCTGTACGTGAAACTATTCAGGTGGATTTGAAGGAAGTGATAGGGACTGGACGATTCAACTTTGAAAAGTAACTAATAAAATGTATGAAATGTTTGTTGGCGAGAGGGAGGGATCCACATAATTACTGGTATATATCAGAGTAGCTACCTTTGCATCCTGAAAATTTAACTTTCGTGCTTATTCCATATGTGAAAACCTCACTCTCTCTCTCTCTCTCTCTCTCTCTCTCTTTGTCCCTCCTACTTGTCATCGTGGATTCTAGACTCTTACAGTCGCCTACGTGGCTGGAGATCATCAATGGTGAACACGAAGCTCACAGAACGAGAGCTAGTGACGAAGGGGGCCTAGAAGACCATCATGACAAGTATTATCCCTCTCCTCTCTCTCTCTCTCTCTCTCTGTGTGTGTGTGTGTGTGTTTCTACACACACACACACACACAGAGAGAGAGAGAGAGAGAGAGAGAGAGAGAGAGAACCACTCACCTGGACAAAGAGCATGCATGACAGACGGTGATAACGATTACAATCAGGTATGCCATTGACAGCTTCGTCTACCGAAGACGCGACAAACCATTCCATCCGAAGCGTCTAATGGCTTTTATGGAAACCGTCATGTCTCCGGATGAAGATGATGCCCACAAAAAGAAGCCGCGGAATATCCTACGCTCGAAAGGCTTCTTCTGGCTTGCGTCCAGGTGATAAAGACAAGAGGCTCAACTTGCAACGTCTAGCCATGATGATTTATGATGTTTTCTTGATTACTTCAGGCCGGAGCAGATGATGGTTTGGTCGCAAGCAGGAGGATTGATCGATCTCACCTCGGGTGGAACTTGGTGGGCCGATACGCCTGAAGAGAATTGGCCAGAGGAGGAGATAGAAAACATCAAAGATGAATTGCGAGCAAGTCAGTCCGGCGACCGTCGGCAGGAACTAGTGTTCATTGGTGTAGGTATGGATGAGGCGTATATCACGCGAGAGCTTGATGCGTGCTTGCTCTCCAAATCGGAGCTCGATGCTGGCATTGAGGCTTGGACACAATTTGACGATCCGTTACCCGTCTAGATCACAATCGACCATTTGTCGCGATCATTGCAATATCTCAACTCATATAGTGTCAGTTAATTCTATGCAATCGTTGCCTCATTTCGGTCAAGAAGTACACATATCCAGTCACTAGTAGTAGAGCAATTAATTGCCACGCACACCAATACTCGCAAAGGCGATGAAACTAAAAATATAGAGTTTTAGTTAATTTCACGCAATCATTGCCTCATTTCGACGAGCATTTAGCACATGCAACTTGTGCAACTTTTAGTGCATATGTAGCACAGCTGCATGCATTAGGATGATAATTGAAAAGATTTACTCAATTCATTACATTCTGTCTCATATTAAAATGCTACGCGTCGCCAGCAGGCTGGCTATTTTAAGGCCGCTAAGTGCGTCAACTGCTCGCTACGCGATGAATGTCCACTACGTTATTGCAGAACAAAGACAATTCATTGTGTGATGGTTAAGGTGCACCCACACAATGGCACTAGCTGTGCGCTACATGTGAAGTGCATACAATTACAATAGACATACGTATATATAATATATATAATGACCATTGAAAAAATTTAATTCTTCATTACATCCGTCTCATATATAATATTGTGTCTATAGTAATTAGTATATAAGTGATATCTACGCCGATAAGTATATGCCTTGCCGATAACGCATATGCACAAAGTATGCAATTCGATGCAAGCTAGCAAGGGCGAACACAATCTAGCAATGTTCGCCTCCACAGACGCATTTGACACCAAATGCATCATATATACACATGGTAGCAAGAAAGAATATTCATTTGGACTTCATTTTTGGTACTTATTTCTGGTATTCATCACCGCACACGGCGTGCCGCGGATGTCCTAAGTCTAAGAGCTACGATACGCATGAATCCAGATAGACTAAGATAGATTTATCATTTTTTTGGTGAAAGGAACTCGAACGCTTGAACTCATGAAGGGTGTGTGTTTGGTATCATCGTCAGATTCATCGTAGTAATCGACAGCTTGCATCCGAGCCTCCTTCTCGTATACCTCTGCCGTCGCCTTGATAACGGAGAAACATATCATTTAGTATCGATATTCCAATGCTTTGATCCATACTTTTAAGATAAAATTTAGAGCAAAATTTTACCATTTCCTGACAATGGATCACTCTCTCTTCGAAGCCGATTCCTCTGTGCACCCCATCCCACCATTTCCCCGGCTTAATGCCGTGCCTGTTGGCGGGGAGTTGAGTGACGTTTTTTCGCATCCAAGATCTACTTGGGAGAAACGTCTTGTCCTGTCCCCACCCCAGATAATCTTTTAAAGAATAAAGTTAGAAGTGGGCATGGGAGGAACTATTTGATCTTCAAGTTCGGGAGAAAAACCAAGAATATACGCACCTACGGCACCTATTGTTTTCACGTGTTTATGCTTCCGGTGGCTTTTGCGTTTGTGTCTATGGCGCTTTTCTTCGTATTTCCTCTCTTCCGATTCGTCGCTGCTGTGTCTCCTTCGCGCTTTTGCCCCTCTCCTTCCCTCCTTTTCATTACAAATCAAATCAGGTTTCCCGAAAGCTGCTCCTTCGTGTGCCAGAGATGATACGATGCGTCCTTCTTTTTTGTTTGTGTTCAAGATAATTATAATGCTACACTTACAGGAAGGGCAGGTGGTATGATGACCGCAGCAACCGCGATTAGAAGCCACACCGTCGCCGTGTTGGCCACCATCAGCTCGGGGAAGGGGGTGACGCGCCCTCGGAACCAGTCTCTTCTCGAATTTTGTCCTGCGACAATGATCTATAATGACAACGCAATAAAATCTTCTCTTGCGACAACAACATGAAGAATCCCATCAAAACAGCCTAAGTTTTGATCCTGCGTCATGTCAAATAGGCGCATCTACTAAAGAAACACTCGGAAACACTTGCCCCGGCCAAACCTCAAAAATTAACTTCCACCTGCCGTCCTGGGAAGGGCCGGTAACCGGTTAGAAAACCTGACCTGAGAAGAAAGCGCTCGCACACGCAGAACCAAGGTTTCAACTACAGGCAAAGAGTAGGTTTAACACCGGTATCATCACACATCTAAATGTTAGTAATGTGTGTACATCTTGCTCAGCATAGGAGGGTTGTCACACCATGGCAAAGCCTTCAGGCCGATACAAAAATCGCAGACGCCGCGGTTATGAAAAAGACTTGCCGGAGAAAGTGAGTGAGAAGAGAGCGGAGAGGTCACACCCCATGCACAGAATTGCCGATGATTGTAATGTTGATTAGCCTGGGCTCTGGGTCTCCGAGTCTCCATTTCTGACGGCACTACAGAATCTGGAGAAGAAGGTGGATATGCACCTCGCAGAAAAGAACTTGAGGATTCAAGAGGCGGCTGGCCAGCTTCCTCAGCGGGTGAGCCGTAAATCTCCGGTGTAAGTCGGCAATGAGGAATAATGAGGAGGATCATATGCATGATGGGAGATGGTGGTTGTTGCTGCTGCTGCTGTTTCCATTGTAGGTAAAGAGAATCGTCAAAATAGCTATCTCACACGAGCATCACTGGCAAGACCATGCTATAGATGACAAGACAGTAATGCGTGTGTATATGCGTGTGTGTGTGTGTGTGCGGGCGCGCGCCATGCGTGTGTGAATAAGCCCTCGATTTCATTTTAAAAGAACACACAAGATAACAATTTTTAATTAGATTTGTTCGAAGTGAATACACTTTTGTGTCAATTTTGGTGTACTTCTAAGAAATGTAAACCAACAAATTAATATGTGTCTGTCGGCGTGGGGGGTGTCGCTTGTTTGCTGATTGCTTGCTGACTGCTTGCTGCAGCATCCGCCTAGCTGGACGCTTCATATTCGAGGGGAGCTCCAAGACACTCACACGGTTTTATTAGTCATCATCCACGATAGTTTCAAGGGGATGGAAAGGGGGAGAGAGACGGATTTGCGTTTGAGTTTTGTCCAACGAAACGATGAATATTACACCGATTATGCTAGCAAGTCCGCTATACCAACCAATATGCCGTTCTCGACTGTCTTTATTATGATCGCTGCCAGAGAGGGTCAGGTGGCAGGAAACGCTTCACTCACCTAGTGAAATCGGCAACGATCTTGATAACGGAGCGCACGACAAGTGACCCTGTCACCACACCTGTGCAGGTGCCACTACCACTCTACTACTACTACTAATACTACTACTACTACTACTCCTACTTTCTACCATTACGCAGTGAACAAAAGGATGATGATTATGATGGTGATTATGATGATGATATGTTCCCTGTGTTGACAACGTGCACACACACACACACTATGACTACATCAGCGCACTATCTTGCACTTGATACTAATACTACTACTACTACAACTACTACTCGCATTCGTAGTGCAACCCAGCTAACTATCCTTTTTCTGCTCCCCCCCCCCCCCCCCCTCATCATCATCATCATTAATGTTGCTTTGTTGGATGTTCGTTGACCGACAGTGGACTTCCATAGAATGCCCTGTAGTTGCTGACGGCTTTGAGCTGAAGAGTCTAGGCAACAAGGACGTTGACGCTAAGATCCTTCTGCACCTCAATCGTTCCCCTGAGAAGTTTCGAGTGTCGCCACCGCTGAATGGCCTTATCGGCATGACCATTGGGACCAGGATCGAGCTCATTTCTGCCGTTGTGAGATATGCAATGGTAAGTATGACCATGATGGGCATTAGTGGTACTCAATGTTAGCGATGGTGATGATGATGATGATGGTGACGACGACGATGATGATGGTTATGATGATGACTATGATGATTCTTGGGGGGAAGAAGGCTTTGTAGTTATTCCTATATGATTAGTATTAAGTATCATTTATACACACAGACGTGCGTATATAATACTTGTATATTTCATTTGCGTATTTCTCTCTCTCTCTCTCTCTCTCTCTCTCTCTCTCTTTGTGTGTGTGTGTGTGCGTGAAAATAGAAAAATAAGCTCACAGACAAGTCGATGAAGTTCATTTCCTGCAATGAGCCGCTCAAACAGGTGATGCTATTCACGCACACACACACACACACCTCTATCATTGACATGCTGAAGGGGGTCGTTTCTTGCTGACAATATATGCTGCAAACTTGCACCAAGGTATTCAACCAAGCCAAGATTGAGTGCTCGAGAATAGATGAGCTTATGAACGAGCAGCTTCTTCCATTGGACCCGCATATTATTGATTACAAGATCACGTAACAAATATTTGGAAAATATGTGTGTGCGTGTATGCGTGTGTGTGTGTGTGTGTGGGTGTGTGTGTATGTGTATGTGTGTATAAAGTTATATAATATTTTTATGTTTTAATTCGAGTGAGAAGGAAAGGTGCTGGTTGCATAATGATTTTCTTTCACTCCATAACAACAACAAGAAAAACAACAACGACGACGACAACGACGACAATATCAAGATACTAATAATATGCTGGTGCTTGTCCTCATGATGAGACTTTACCTGACATTTCGTTGCAGTACTTCGATGCTGCTGCACTACTACACTCGTATTTATCTGTTCATAATGGTGCTACGACGATAGGGTCGAAGGGGAAGATAACGACAACGAAGGAGACCCCAGCTCTGTGCCCCATGAAGCAAAATGGTACTTCTTCTTCTTCTTCTTCTTCTTCTTCTTCTTCTTCGTGTATGTGTGGACGATATGACGGTGATGATGATGATGATGATGATGATGATGATGACAAAGACTTTGCCACAAACGGCGATGATCATGATGATGATGGTAAACTATCATTAGGTTTGATCTGGAGGTGGAAATGCCTGAACTTTACAATGAGCAATCGACCAAACGTTTGCCTTTTAGTCAAAGGTGAGAGTTTATTCTGTCGTTATGGTATCCGCCGAAGCAGAGGAAAGCAGAAGTAGGAGGAGGAGGAGGAGGAGGAGGAGGAGGAGGAGGAGGAGAAGCAGCAGTATCCTCGTCGTCTTATGCATAAAACACGGGCAAAAGCACCACCGCAACCACCTGTTACTCTACATCGTATGTGATGTAATAATTGCGTCAATTGCTAGTTGTTTTCGATACGGAAGATTACTCCTGTCCCTTTAGGCTGACGGTGCTCCATGCTTCTTTGGCTTCTTTGTGCTGCTTTGCACTTGTTTGTGTGTGTGTCGTTGTCAGAGATGGCCCGAACCACCAGAAAGAGGTTGAAGCCCTTGATGAGAAGGTGGTGTATCATTTCTTAATCATGATCAGCCATATAAAATAACACATATATTTTGAGGGGGCTATGTGCATATATGTATTTTTGCTTCTGTTGGGGGGGGGAGGGGAAACTCATCAGCATGTACTTCTACCACCGTATACAGCACCACGACTATAATGATCAACATCATCTTCGTATTTATCTTTTCAGATGAGGACGCTAATGACGCAGTATGAGTTCCACAAACGAAGGCGTATTTTGCTGCAGAGTTTTGCCAAGAACCCAGTCAAAGTGGTCAATCTAGTAGCTTACGACCACTCCGACTTTCTCGAGGTGAGGTCGCTCACTCCACCATTTACGGCTGTGTGTGGGGAAGAAGTAGGGAAACGATATACGCTGATATTGCGTTGATAATAAGAGCAGCAATTGTAATTTAGAAGGAAATAAGAGTCGGTAGATGTTCATTTTGCGAGGCAGTGGCAGCGATCGAGCCCTGCTGTGTATATATAGCTGCTGCTACTATTTTCAGTGCCGTTATGTAGAGGAGGCCTTCCACCAATAGATCATCATCACGATTCTCCCTTTTGTGCAACCGTATTATTATAATAGAGTCCCAGCTACACGGTTGCTTATGCCGATGATGATCTACCATCATCGTCGTCATTTCCTCCTCCCCCCCCCAAAAAAATACGTGAAACGCCATACGGGTCCTGACTTTTTTAGGAATATATTTCTGCGCTCATTACTGGTGCTTGCAAATGATGCATAAAGTCATTTAGGCGCTGCTTGCATTACGAGTCTAAAAATTGTACTTCATCTCCCGTAAAAATACATCTGGCTAGACATGTAATATTGCCATAGAATTTTGCACAGCATTTAAACAAGAAACGCGATGGAAATCTAATTCAAGTTTGCCACGCGTTCATCAGTACTAGAGTATGATATAATGTGACGTAGCACATTCCGGATAGTACACATGCCTAAACTCATCTAGTCATGTCGCGCGCATGTCTAGCTAGATGTATCGTAATATTATAAGACGGGTGTAATGAAACAAATCAAATTTGCTCAATGCCGATCATCCATTATCTAGATTATATTGAACAAATTTAATTTGATTCATTACAACAATTGTGTGTGTCTAGCTAGCTAGATGCCATTGTAGCATAGCCGTATGCGCAAAACAAATGTCAGATCTGGCGGGCCAGGCTAAGTCTTGCATGCGTGTGTCTGTTTGCAGCGAGCGCGGCGGTATATCGCATACGTCATACGTGTACACACATCAGATGATTGCAATTTTCTAGCTTATTAGGAGGAGCCTGCTTGCCTACACGACTAGTCAGCGCCAGCCCATGCTAGCATGCTCATGCTCATAGCTGCTACACTAGCATGTGCACGCCTTGTGTACACGCTACAGACGATGCCACGCACGCGGGCTTGCTAGATCAATGACATCATCACCACTGCTAGCACTCACATCGATCCAGCGTCCGTATTAGAGGTGCTAATGATACATATTTAGGTAAGCAGTGCTTTGTTCTGCCTTCAACACTCATCACTTGCTACCTAGGCATGCTGATTCAGATGACACCCGCCAACATTGTATGCGTGTATGAAGGAGCAACGATAAGCGGCAAAACCAACACACTCGAAAATTTCTGTCTTGCAGCCGTTCATATAAATCTTGAAAAACTGCGCCATAGTTGGTCTACTGTGCATCTTCCAGCGCTTTCTTCGCAGCTTCCAACTCCTTCTCTTTCTCTGCAAGCTTCTGCTTCGCGGGCTTGACCCTGTTCGCCAAAATTTTCTTCTTCAGGATTGGGTTCTTGGATTTCTTAAGCTCCGCGTTGGCCTTCTCCAACTTTCTTCTGGCCTCGTGCACCTCGTTAGAGAGCGCGTCCACCGCCGCGCTGAGTTCCTTACGTTTATTGTCTTCCTCTGCAGCAGGGGGGGCAGCAGGGGGGGGCACCGCAATCCCAGAGCTTGATACTGCTTCATCCTGGAAAAGGACGGAAGAGTGGGAAAGGATGGATATCACAATGAGAACCGAATCAAGATGGAGAATCAGAGGAGAGAAGGGAATCGAAGGGCGCATGGAAAACGTACCCAAAAAAACCAGTTTGTTCATTGTATCATCACCGCTCCAAAAAAGCACTCATCGAATTCGAAACCATCCGGTATTCAAACGGAAGGGGAGAACACGTTGTCGTAGAAAGATATCCGACAACTAACAACTATACTACTACTACTATTACTACTACTACTACTACTACTACTACCACTACTACAACTACTATTACTATCACTATTACTTGCGAAGCATTAGAAGATGGAACAGCTGGTGGTACGACTGGAAATGCTGCCACTGAGCCCTGCGTAGAGCCTCCAGCAGAACGGGGGGACACGCCCCTGTTGGTATGATGGGGGTGGGGTAGGGTAGATGTGTGAGAAAAGGAAAAAAATAATCAGAGGTTACAAGTTTCTTCTTCTTCTTCTTCTTCTTCTTTCTTCTTCTTCTTCTTCTTGAGTCATATTTCATTCCAATATATGTCTTGAGAGGACAGGTAGCGAGCAAGTCTGCCCACTTTGGCAAAACGGACGTTAGCAATCACCGCTGCTGCCGGGCAACTACCGCCACTACTACTACTACCACTACTACTACTACTACTACTACTACTACTACTACTAATTAACCGTTCATGCCTGAGCGGCGAGGATCCATAATGAGAAGGGTAGGCGGGAGAGAGAAGCGAGACGGCTGGAGCTGGAGATCTATGCATTGAGCCACCGCCACCGCCACCACCACTGGGAGGCCGAGGAATAACGGGAGACTTACTAGGGAAGAATGGTGATGACGTCGCTGGTGAAATAACTCGGTTGTTGAAGGGGGATTGATGCCTGTGCTGTTGCTGCTGTGATGATGAGGATGATGGGGAGGGGTGTGGTGCCGCAGCAGGGGAAAACACGCGAATGGGAGTCGTCGACGACATACGCGCCTGATTGATGTATTGTGTGTGTATTTGTGTATGTGTGTATGTGATAAATAATACGATTACCCATGAAGAATAGGACAATAATATGCGCCACCCCAACCCCTCACTTAACTACTACTACTACTACTGCTACTACTACTTCTACAGCTACTGCCCATTAGCACCACTCTCAAGTAAAAAAGTAAGAAAGTGAGAGCGGAGGCTAGCTCGAGGCTGCTGCTTCGTCCTCGTTTTCGAGAGGTTTATGGATTACTACCTGGGGTGTTTTCGCAGGTGGGGGCATCATAGGCGAGGGCTCTCTGAGACTGTGACGCCCCGTGGAGCTTCGTCGCTGATGCGGGTCCCTCACATTTGAGAGCTTGCGTCGATTGATGATGAGCTTGCCATTGCTCTTCACATGCACGCTGCTCCTCTGGAAACGCTTAGCTTCTTCTCTGTCCGCTTCTTCCCTGTCCACCTGAATGATGTAAGAGAGAGAGAGAGAGAGAGAGAGAGAGAGAGAGGAGGAGGAGAAGAGGGGGGGGGTATTTCAATTCTGGGAGCTGTAATGTAGCACCTAACTATGTCGTTAGTGTAGGTAAAGAGTGTAGTTTCAGCTCTCGTTGCTGTTGTAATTGTTAATTTTCTGTGTTCCCCCTCCCCTCCTCCTCCTCCTCCTCGTCGTGGTAGTAGTAGTAGTAGTAGTAGTAGTAGTAGCGACTATACCGCAACTTCGACCAGCTCCCTCTCCACGAAAGGCGCAAATACTCCATTCTCGACTGTTTTCATTGAGTGAAGTAGATAGTAGAACCAACCGGGGAGTAACTTAGATGACAACAGATGGATGATGCCCACACATACACAGCAGCAGAGAGAGAGAGAGAGAGAGAGAGAGAGAGAGAGTTGTCCAGCCAAGACTACTCGAAATCTTTCCCATTCAAATGCGCACTACTAATACTAATTCAGTCCTAGCAATGATGATGATTGATTCACTCACCTGCGATCATGTGCTGCATAACACGTACGACATCTTTTACTTTCTGCTTAGGGACCTAAAGGATCATCATCGTCATCATCATCATCATCATCAGCAGCATCAGCATCACTGGCGGGATCATCGCTAGTATGTGCACTAAGAAGATAGGAGAGAATCGAAAGCGCGGCGTCTCTGATCACGACGAGAAACGAATGGCGGGGGAGGAGTAGCAATCAATGAATAAATAACCGGAGGATAACGAAACCGGTCGATCCTGATGTGGCGAGTAGGCGGAGTGATGCCGGAGTTTTCCTTGTATGGATCATTTATCTTCTCCTCGATCTCCTTCCCTATTATCGATATTTGGTTGTCAGAATGGAAGGGACCATGCACAGAAAGGTTCGCAGGAACATAAAAAAGAAGGAGAGGAGGAGGAGGAGAGGAGGATACTTTTGTACAACCACAATTGCCGGTAAAGTGTTATTTTCTTCGTTAGTAAATACTGATAGATAACTTACGGAGTCTGGCAACTTCGGCCCTATCGGCCGCCGCGCTGCTTCTCCTCCCTGTGGGGGGAGGGGGGACTAGAAGAACGTAACAAAGAGGATTCATTCATGCTGAGAAAATGAGTGCATGCTAATAAACAATCTAATTTGAGATGTTGTAATTGATATCTTCATACTTCGATGTCATATTGTTGTGGGGTGATTGCTTTATATCAAACAATTACCTGCTTTGGCCTTTTCCGCTTTTCGAGCTGCAGCGATCTGGGCAACGATATGATTTTAGAATAGCTAGAGGGGAGGTTAGGGTTGAAAACGCAAGCTTTCACCCTTTTCAATTTTATGTGGTCTACTACCTCACGAGCAGGTTTTTCTCCCGGCCTTCTTACGTGTAAAATCTGTGATATGTCCCCCGTTTTGTAAACGTGCTCCCCGTTGTAAGTCCGGCAACACTCCTGATTGTTCGATTCGTATTCACTCGCAATTGCAATATTTAACGATGTGTGAAGTATTAGTACCAGCAGACAGGGAAGATCCTTGACGTCGAACTCATATCTGATCGGAATTGACAAGAGCAACGACAGTGAATATGACAAGAGCCACAATCAGGCTTTTGCTGTAAGTTTGCACATGAAGAAGACACTGGAGTATATATCATAGTCTACGAGTGCCGGAGTGGGACAGGGGTGCTACAACTAGAATATGTGGATATAAAGATGACCCACCTTTCCTTCCCAACTTGGAAGATACCGCCCTCTGCCATGTCTTTCATGCGCTTGTCACCTCTCGTGTGTGTGAATTCAATCTCGATTGGTTCCAATCCTATGAGGAAGGAAGCAGCCGGTGAGGGGGAAGTTTGTCACAAGAACAACTGGCGAAAGAGGGTGTGCGAACGATATAGATCCATTCTCACAACTTATCATAATAGGTTCATCATCGTCATCATCATCATCATCACCATCATTCGCGACGACCTTCCTTCGACGAAGTTTCATCACAATTGTCATCAAACATCTGGTTCAATTTCTCCGCAAGTTCTGGAGTTGCCCTCAGCAGTACATGCTGCTCCGGCATTTTCAAACTGCTCATATTCGCGAGTCGACCTCCCTTACTTCCCCGCTCTTTCTCTTTCCGTCCCTGAGGTGTAGAGGGGCGAGTCCACCCTAGAGGCCTCGAGAACGCGCAATCCAATTTTTGACAGCGACAACGATAATTGGTCAAACTAATCGTATAACATCCTAAGTTTTCCTCTATTATCTGCACCACAAATGAAGAGAAATTTGAAGTTGCGACATGATAATAATATTTTTTGTTCTGCAAGAAACACAAGTCTTCGAGTTACTATCAGCAGAACAGTAAAAACGCTCCCCCCCCCCCCTCCTCCACTCCCTAGAAGGAAGTAGGAAAGGATTTCCAAGAGGATAATGGATTTCACCTGGCAGGACCGGGAGATCCGCTTCGATGGAGATAAGTATACGGTAAGAAGCAACATCATGGTTTGTTTTTTTCTTCTATGGGTGGATGATTACATCCTCGCATCGTCACAACCAGACTTCTCTTCGAACGTCGGAGGAGGTTGTTCAAGAACTTTCTGACGTCGAGGATTGCAAAGGAAGCAACAATGAAGCTGGTCGACTTCTTGTAACAAACCTCCGGATAATTTGGATATTCAAAATGAACTCTGTAAGCAAAATTCTTCATCAATTTTGTGTTCTCCCACACACCTCGCTCATTCTCCGCTTGGGTTTGCATGCAAACAGAAAACAAATCTTAGCGTAGGCTATGACACAATTCGTAGACTGGCCTTTCAGGTAGTACTGTAACTCGATCACAGATGTATGTTATATGTATACATATACATATATATATATATATATATATATATATATATATATACTGAGCCCCTTGCTTCATTTCAAAATTGGCCATTGAAAAGGACCCCAACCCGAGCTTCATCGATCCACGGGCGGTGCTAAACCTATCTGCTAAGTACAATGATGGCCGCTTTGAATTTATTTTTGCCTGTGCGAAACCAAGAGCTAGTAAGGTATCATTATCCACCATCTGAGCTTTCCGTAATGCAGCAAACAAACAAACGCCATGATGTAGGTGTTCAGAGTTTTGGCTGAATTGCAGAAGTCTTACGCTGCCACCAGGCTATTCCGTGATCTCAAGCTCAGGTAGCTGATGATATAAACCCAACCGGCGCCGATTCCACATCTTTAAAGTAGTTGTCATCTTTTAGAGGGGGTTTCATCAAGAACAAGCAATTGACACTTCTACCGGGTGAGACCATGGTTCGAAAACTCCAAGGCGTGTTCAACTTGTCGGCGGATCAGGGAAATCTGGGGACATTCTTCGTCACGAATGTTCGCGTTGTCTGGTTTGCAGAAATGGCCGAAAATTTCAACATCAGCATTCCATATATCCAGGTGGTTGATGAGAAGGAAGATGCCCTTGCGCACTCCCATGCACCCAAATGTGCTAATAAGAATATCGGCCTGTAGTAGGGATACTTAGCCGGGAGGTACTTGCCTTACTATTCTATTGCATATGTTTCTGTGTTTTTCTCCTTTCAGATTACCAAGATAGTAATGAAGAAATCAGCCAAGTTTGGAAAAGCTCTCGTATTGCAGGTAGGATCCTGAGCCTATCACTTCTGCACTGAATACCTTTCACAAGCGAGTAGTTTAGACCGCATACTATTTGGAGTCATTATCATATCATCATCATCATCATTATCATCGTCATCGTCATCTGTCGTCTGTCATATTTTCCTTCTTGATCTGAGACATACTTGGACAATATTAGACGAATTCGTTTAGTGGAAACTACACCCTTGGGTTCAGCATCGACCCAGAAGCCATGCTCAAAACGTTACATCAGGAGTTGACGACTCTTTATGAGGTAGGCGCACCGAAGGCATGTCGGAGCGGAAAATATATACTGTTTTTCCTCCTGCCCCTATCCCCATGTGTGTGTGTGTGTGTGTGCGCGCGCGCGCGCGCGCTGCTGTGTGCTTCCACCTTCTACTAATCGCAACCGTTCCAATGATAGGTTTATGCTAAGAAGCCTAATTTCGGTGTTAAGTACACCCCTCGAAAGCGACGCCATTCCGAGGAGAAAGGCCTCGCAGCGAAGGAAGATGATGTGCGGATCGTCACCACTTCTCAAATGGAGCACTTTGATACTCTCACACGATACTATGCGGACCCCGGGAAAGGAACTGATCGCAAGCCAGTCTACGACGAACACCTCGGTGCGTATACTGGCGACAAATTCGAAATTTTTTCGCGCAGAAGCATCAATTCAAACAGATGCTTCCGAGTGCGAGGACGAAAAAATGTTCCGTGTTTAATGATGATTGGTCATCTCTCTCTACGAAGCAACTAATGAAGAGAAGGTTTTCCTCAATTTCGGGTCCCATCTGAAATAGCGGGCATAAAATAAAAATGAATGATCGGGCCGTCGAGCCGACAGACAAGTGTGCCCTGAGCTCACAATTCCTTTACTTTTCTGTATTTTTTATATCTGTCGGTTTTGATGTCGTATATGTCTCGTATATGTCCTTGGTGTTGTTGCAGGACTAGCTGTAGAGGGGATGAGTGGCGATATGTCGACCGATAAATTGTGGGTTGTGGTGGCTTGAGGCCCCAAGGATGACGCAACAATAGCAAGAGGCGGCTAGACGGAGAGTTGTGATGCTCCATTGCAGTCGTGTAGGTGCAACAGCAGATCATGTTCCAAAAACACCCAACGGTTAGTTTCACATTTCACGATGATCCAAATAACTAACCAAAAGTCACACTGTACATTTCACTTTAATAATTATTGCCACGACATACGAAGAACGCTAGAACGTGTCGGTATTTGTCAACCGAGGGCTAGCGGGGATGATCATGATGCATCACATGAATCTAGAAAATGTGACGCTCATGATGTCTAGATGTCGAGGTGCGCATGTGTGACTACATCGCCAGGCCGTTGTGACTTTTTGTTTCTCCGCGTGCATGCAAGCATGTTGTTGCACATGCATGCATGGCGCACTGCTAGACTAGTTTTCACAATGGCATGTGGCATCAGCTACACATCTCACATGTGTGTTGCCTTGCTAGCTTGTCCGTGTCCACTCTAGCACTGGCAGCTACGCTGTGCGTGCAATCGCCATCATGTGTGCACAGATTTCAATTTCAAGTTTCAATGATGTAACCATGATCCCCATAGATCCAGTGATGGGCAACAAGGCAACACTGAACGACATGACACACATGACGACCTCTTGGAAATCGCATCAGACTCGCGGCTAGTGCGTTGCCAAGATCAACGCTGTGGATGATGACACATGGACAATTTTTGGGGATCGGAAAAAACAAAAAATGAAAGTCAGGAATTGTTTCAGAAGCCATGCTGTGCATTGTGATTGGAGTTGTGTTGCTTGCACATGTTGACACAATCTGACAGAGAGCCCTAATATATATAACTACATTATATATATGTAGGCTCTCAGCTGAGCAATGCATGTGAACTTTCATTGCAGGCCCACAATGCTCACAACGTCATCGCAACATTGAGATGACGCACTGGCTAGCCCCCCATCTCATGACTTTCTACATCAGGCTCGTTGTTTGAACTGATGACATGTCGAGTGCCATTGACAGGGCTCCCTGTGCGATGCAGACTTGGACTCTTGCTTTTGCAGCCAAGCGCACATGTGGATTCATCAACAATTCATCGCGACATCTATCTCGACTTTCATTTTTTCCCGCCCAACTACATACTGATCTTGGCAAGTAGCCTTGCGATCGACTCGCAAATGGTAATGGCCTTGAACATGTTGACGGTGCATATTGGAGAGACAGTACACACAATAAAAGTTTGTTTGCAGCACCTGTGTCTGGGTCCCAGGAACTGTATAAGCCAATGATTTTACCGCTGTCCGAGAAAATTGGTGCTCCCGAGTGACCTGTGAAGTATGGGAATACGATGTAAAATTAACTGAAGTTGCCTTTGTTACATGTGGATGTGCTCTTCACCCCAATACGTCCAACAGGAATGGACACTCACTCCGTTGATCGCTGGTTCCTATGAGGGTCGTTTTGAGATCGTGAAGTACCTGGTTGACATGAAGGCAAACATTGAGGCGAAAGACAACAATGGTGGGTACCAATACTAGCATTGAGACAGCAGTTGTAGAAAATGTTACATAATTTATAACGATTTCAATACAATACATTAGGTAACACTCCGTTGGTTTGGGGTTCGTTCAGGGGTAATTTTGAGATCGTAAAGTACCTGGTTGACATGAAGGCAAACATTGAGGCGAAAGACAAATACGGTTGGTACCAATACTAGCATTGAGACAGCAGTTGTAGAAAATGTTAAATAATTTGTAACGATTTCAATGCAATGTATTAGGTAGGACTCCGTTGGTTTGGGGTTCGAGTGAGGGTCATTATGAGATCGTGAAGTACCTGGTTGACATGAAGGCAAACATTGAGGCGAAAGACAAAGACGGTTGGTACCAATACTAGCATTGAGACAGCAGTTGTAGAAAATGTTACATAATTTATAACGATTTCAATGCAATATATTAGGTAGGACTCCGTTGGTTTGGGGTTCGATCAGGGGTAATTTTGAGATCGTAAAGTACCTGGTTGACATGAAGGCAAACATTGAGGCGAAAGACAAAGACGGTTGGTACCAATACTAGCATTGAGACAGCAGTTGTAGAAAATGTTACATAATTTATAACGATTTCAATGCAATATATTAGGTAGGACTCCGTTGGTTTGGGGTTCGATCAGGGGTAATTTTGAGATCGTAAAGTACCTGGTTGACATGAAGGCAAACATTGAGGTCAAAAACAGAAATGGTGAGACTCCCTATCACTTGGCAAGCAATGATGAACTCAAAATCTTCATCAAGCATTGTTGTGTTGAGCGACGGATCCAGGTTTTCAACAGAGACTTGAGGGATTTGCACTTCTTGAGCACGGAATTGAAGCGGGGGTTGGGGGCAGAAGTCGTCGCCATCAACTCGAAAAAGCGGAAGCGTTAGGAGAGAGATCTTTCTTCTTCTTCTTCTTCTTGATGTTGTTGTTGCTCTTCTTCTTCTTCCTCTCTTCCTACCATCATCATTGCGACGAATATGAGCACCACGACTACATTCAGAAGCGCGCACTGTCATCACGATGGGGAGGTGACATCCAATGAATTGAGAAATGGGATGCCTGACAACGTCGGGATCGACCACAATCAAACGCTTCACCTAGCGGTAGCAGCAGCAGCAGCAGCAGTGGTGGTGGCAGTGCCATGATCATGCATGTGATGTTGATCAGATGATGATGGTTGGCGGGGGAGGGAGGCGGTTGTCATGTATGAGCTCGAAAAAATGCACATGCAGGCTGGCAGGCGGAGCAGATGCGCGCCATCACTGGCATCATGCACGCTCACTGCGTGTGCTGCAACTGAGCAAATGGAGACAAGTTTGTTTGCTACACATGATTTTTGCTCGTGCAGCATCGCAGTTGCAACACAAATGCAACTCTGTCTCTCCATGCAACTGTCTGCTACTAGCTGTGTCTGCATCTAGCTCTCACCAGTGGTGATGCAGAACTCACCAGTGCACATGATGCAGATGGAAACACAACAAGTGCGTAGTCGATTCAAGACAACATGCCTCCACATGCTAGCCACAGCATGCGCATGCAATGATGGCACATGATGCTCATGCACGTGAAATGCACATGCAGATGTTGCAAAGGGACATCTCCACAGACACAAAACTAGACAAGTTGAGCTGCACGAGACGTTGGGTCCTTCTAAATCTTGTCGTAATCGCCATCTCACTGTTTCCCGTCTTCAAACATTCAACGAGGCTGTATATATAGCTAATGTGATGCTGAAGATGATGTAACCAACCACAGAGGCGACCTTAATTGAATCTGATTTTGTCATGTAGAACCCTGCAAAAGATATGCCACGAATTCCACGTAGATACTCCAAGCGTTGCATCAAAAGAGTAGCCTCTAATTTTATTGGATCAATTTTTGTAGATACCTCACAATTGATAGCCCTCTCTTTGTGTTCTAAACTCACCAATTCTTTCCTATCCTGAATAACGATCCCCTCAGCACAATTTGCGATATGATTCTGTACTCCATCGAAAAAGTTGTCCATGTAGTAGCCGGGTACGAAGGATGTCACAACTACAACCATATAAGACACGATAGCGACGAATATCATCCAAGCCGAAAATGCTTTCATTGCCGATGGGATGACATCATTAGTGATGACAGCAAGAAATATGCCCATGTGGGCTGTACCTATGGTAACTGTGCATATGCAACGCGACTGGTGATTGAACATCCACTCATCTGAAATTTCGGAGCACGTTTCGAGCAATAATAGAAGAGTCTTTCCATTAGGAAGATTAATTGCATTGCGTGGTCGCTGACAGTAGCACTTATTTAAATAATGCTTTAACGCCTTTGACATTGCCCAATTTTGCCAGATCCATATTCCGCAAAGGTGAAAAGTCTGTGTATGCTATAATGTTAGAGATTGAACAAATTAAATATCCGATAAAAGTAGTTTTTGGGTGCAAGTAAAGTGTTCTCCCCTGAAATCATACGAATTTTCTTAGGACCTGAATAAAGCTGTATGCCAGGCCAATGGAACCCACTGCGTATATCCAGAAGCTAATTTCTTCGGTAAAAGTAACATAAAGGTTCATTCCAGGCCAAACAGTGAACAAGCCAATTGCTAGAAAGACCATGGATTTTTCTTGAATACGCAGAGGACGTTCAATTTCCTCAACACTTAGATTTGTGTTGTTTACTACCCAGTTTTGGAACGTCTGCAGCTTCTGTGTCTTAATTAGCCAGCTGCCGAAGTATGTATTGCAGAAAATTTGTACAATTGGACTTACGAAGGTAAGTATGGCCCATATTTTAACCAAGAGTACATTTTCAACATCAACAATAACCGTAAAAGATCCAACTACACCGAAACAAGCTAAAGCAATAGCCACAGCAGGGAAAAGCAGGGCACATCGGGTCCTAGTGTCCCCAAGCAAGAAGGTTGCGGTCCATCTCGATCTGTGCAAACTGTGCAAACTCCTATAAGATGAACCCAGCTTCTCTGAGTTCATCTCTCTCCCCTTTGCCTCGCTGGTGTCTGCTTCGACCAGTAGCTGGTGCATTCTACCAGTACCCCATCTATCTAACGGTAGATGTTTAGAATGGCGACGTGTACGTTTCCGAAGGTCAGAAATCCTTATACCAAGGAGATTTAACAGCTACGACTGAGTTGTGATGGCGAATTAACCACAAAATTCACCAGATGCCTTCGGAATCCAAACCAGAAATTCGGAGCCCAGAACGTGCCCAGAACGTGTCCCGACCGAGCCACTCCACCAACCACATGTCTGTGCAAGATCTCCTTTCTTTGTGACCCCCCCTTTTCTAGATAGCTGTATTTCTCTTCCACCAACACGCGTTTATATGTGTGTATTCGAATGCGTTTATCCAGAGCACCGAGATCAATGGAGCAGCTTTTAGAGTCCGACGGTGGAAGCAATGGAACTTGCTTCTTCACGTTGGCCGGAGCAAAAACAGGATCCTTTCCCCATGTAGATGTCCCTAAAGATGACGAATGCCCACCCGAGATTAAGGGTACTCCAGACGATTTCCTCGCTATCCATGGCAACAAATGGGCTTCTGACCAACTCAAGAACAAGGCATGATGAGGAAGTCTTCGCGTCATACCTCTTAACGATGAATTCTCATGTTTGTCAACGTTGTGGCTTCCATAGGTGAAAAAGTGTCCAAATTGCGGGAAAGTAAACGCTTTCACGCTCTCGAGCTGCAATAGCTGTGGATTCTCCCTAGAGTATGTGGGGTGAATGGGACATGTAGTGAGGTGTTTGTTCATGGCAAGCTCCAATCTCGTCCTGTTTGACTTCTTCCTCTATTACTACCTTCAGAAATGTCGACGTTTCCTACCCGAATAACGTATTCGCCGGATTTGTGTATGGGATCCAAAAAGGTCGCTGCACCGATTTCTGAACGTCTACATGTCGCCGTCGCCACCGTCGTCTACCTAGAATACTCATCCAATATATTTTCCAAAACATTCTAGGGCCATTTCCTTTCACAATATCGATACGCCATCAGGTGCGAGTCATCTTTTAATGTGAATCGATCATTAAGCAGTAGCAGCTACTGCGCCAAATGGATGCAACCATGATCTCTCATATCTGCCGTTTTGATTGCTGCACAATTTTATAAGTGCCCGAAGCTGTTAGTGTTCGATGATCTAATGGCAATAACACCATGCCATATCAATTGTATCCCGACTGACTGCTATGTTCGAGACTTGAGAATGTAAGAGAGAGGAGTGTGGGGGGGGGTGGGGAAAGAGGAGAGCTTTATTCAGGATTTGAGAATGTAAGATAGAGGAGGGAGCAGAAGAGAAGAGAGGCGGAGTAGATAGTCAAAACATTGTTGCACTTGTATCCTCTATAAACGTATCTGAGAGCTTGTTTTTTACCATCATCGTCATTCCTATCATTGGTGCGTCAGCCTCTTTGAAAACCCTGAAAAAAGGATTGGATCTCTTGGACTCAATGTATATATATATATATATATATATATATATATATCATGCGACTAAGCGACATCCTACTAGCTATGATAGATCACGTTGCATTTTTATGGAAGAACAGACTTCATCGACAAATCTACCGTGATACATACATCGTAATTCGTCTTGTTTCTCAAAGGTATTCAGCGGCTTTCAAGGTCATTGAAAAACAGTTCATAGGCAACGAGGAATGGAAGCACAAGGTAAGATTTAGGCATACAGAAATAACATGATGAGAACGCAAAGTAATACATTTGCCTATTAAATACATATATATATATATATATATATATATATATATATGTGTGTGTGTGTGTGTGTGAGAGAGAGAGAGAGAGAGAGAGAGAGAGAGCGATAGCGGGAAGAGTATGTGTGTACATACGTGTGTATGTTGAGTTGCTGCTTTCTGCTATCCGCTCCTTGTTGGCTATGCCTTTTCAGATTCTCAAGAACGGGAAGAGTCATGACGCGAAATCTCTAGAAAAACATCTGATATCTGGCCTAAATTTCCCTCCGAGCCAAGTGAGTGACGATGCTGCTCATGAGAATGCAAAACAAGCGCATAGCACCGTCCGGGTGCTCCCATGAGAATCGAATTCGATTTTAGTCGGTTGGTTCTGCTGTTTCTCCTTTGCCTGATATTATTGTTAGTATTGGCTGCATCTTCAAAGTATGCTTCCCCCGCTGACTCCATTCCACTACTCAATGTAGTAACAGCATTGATGATGATCATGATCATGATGAGAAATTGGCAGGGAGGGGGGAGGAAGAGGAGGAGAAGGATGGGGAGGGGCAAAAATCTAGCTATCCTACTACTACTACTACTACTACTACTACTACTACCAACAACAACAACAACAACAACATCAACTACTACTACTACTACTACTACTACTACTACCACTGCCGCTGCTACGACCTAGGTACCTTGAAGGACGGCACTTCACATATGGGCGGTTCTTTCCGGTCGAATACGTTCAGGTGGATAGCATAGCGTAATATCGCCCAGCTTTTTGGTTGTTGTTGTTGTTGTTGTTGTTGGTGGTGGTGGTGGTGGTGGCTCTGTGCTTTAGGATTCGGCAACATGATCACAATGCTCACTCTCAAGACTTATAACGCTAATAATACAACACCACCTTTAGAGCGCCCTCAAGCTGGGAATGCCGATAAAGGTAGCAGTGGCCAAGCAGCAGCAGTAGTAGCAGCAGCAGAATCCCCATGCAATCGCGCTACAATCGTGAAATTGCACAACATCTTCTTCATTTCTCCACCCATTGCAGAATGCACGGGAGATGGATATTCAGGAATTGATCCGAATAATCGAAGCAAAAGGTGTTGTACTATCGCTAGTTACTGTACACTGTTTGCTGGTGCTGGTGGTGGCATGTAATGTAGACTTCAATATAACCATTTTATCCTTTCCGGCTATGGTGTCTTGTGCACGACGCTGCAGGAGTCCGATACGACGAATACTGGACGAAGGTTTGATGAGAAGCAATGTGTTGTTTTTGCTGTCTCCCTGAAGACTCGGCTGTCAATGGCAACGCAAAACCAAACGCTATTTCTTCAATAACCAGTTGTTGTTGTTGCAAAATGATTCTGTCATTGTGTAGCATCGATTTTGAGCTCTTCCTGCTCCTTGTTGTTCTTCTTTTGCTTATTCTTATGTAATCTAGGCCTATGCTAGATATGGAATGAGTCACAGGTGACGATGATGAGGATGATGATGACGAATGTCGGCCATCTTGTACACATCAATGAGAAGAGTGTCGGTGCCACATGCAATCGTCTGTATGATCTTCGCGTTAAGCAGAATCTCATAATCATCATCTTATCCATATTCTCTTTCTTGAGTAAGGGTTTTATCGTTTTGGAATTTTCACACATACTCATCAGGGCACTATCAAATTGGAATGCCAAAGATTTCACTCGAGTTATCGTCAATGTAATTTCAAACACACACAAACACACACACACACACACACACCACCGCCATCACCAAACAGTAGCGATGATTATGACATGTATGCCGAACTCAGGATTACGTCCAAACATGCTATTCATCTTACACACAGTTGGGAATGTGGTGTATTATAACTACAATAGGGGAAAACAGTCGCTAAATCGGGCGACTTCAAACTATTGAAGGTTCGCCTCCACCATGAGATGTATCACGACAACGCCACCTTATTTAAGTGTGCCCTGTTTTAGGAAAATGCAGATGACATTCTAAAAGGTGACAAGCTGGCTTTGCAGGTATATCAGCTAGCCGACTGTTCAGGCTCTCATGTTGGCAACTTGTCGTAATTCCTTTGTGATAATTACCACAGAACTATGGAAGGCCTTACACGGAAGGTGGTAGGCCAAGCGGGAATTTCTACAAATACGCCAAAAAGAAAGTGCTCCCGGTATTTCTTTCCGAGGATTCCGGTACAAAATAAGCAAAGACTCAAGTTGCCATGAGCCGAGTAGGTTCGCAAAAATGGATTGGGGGCTCGCCGTGATGTTTCCGGACAGTTGATAGCAGATTTTGTGCGTTATTTAGCACCGGCTACTCTATGACTAATGCTCTGATTTGATTTGTGTGTTCGTTCAAGATAGTCTGTTTTAACTGTGCGATTGCTACTGCATCATGCGTCGTGATCTTGCAGAGTCAATGCAATGGCGCTGTTCCGCACGTTCATGTTTCGCCTGTTCTGTATCTACTTGGAGTACACATTTGTTCGCGTGTTGCTACTAGCGATTTCTACGCTGGGCGTGCATTCAAGTCTAGTAGTCGAAGCATATATACGTGTGCACCGAAGTAGAGCGCCTACTAGCTTACTAGCCTATGTGACATGCCGTACACGGTCAACTACGTGTCCCTTCTTTAGCTTTCTGTTTATTTGAGGGAAACTTGCATAGCTAGCTAGCAGCTAGGACTCTAGCCATATCTGCCTGGTTTTTCTAAAACGTTACGCGCATTGTCATGCGTAGCATAGTGCGCTGCGCTGGGATGTAAGGCGTAGATATTCTGCGACGATTGCGTATGCAAAAAGTCGCATGTGCTGCGGTTATATATAACAAACATAGCTACACGCATGAAAGAACACATAATTGCGGAAACGATCAAATTGCAACTTAGGCGCTGTATGCTAGTATGCTCTGCAGCACAATTAATCAGGATGGCAGTTGAAAGAATTTAATCATTTCATTACATCCATCTCACATATAGGCTGAAATATGCTAGCATAGATTTAGCCGCTGCCACTCAGAGAGCATCGATACCCTTGATTGGAACTGTTACGATCGTTCGCATTCATCTAGTTACTGCTGGTGGGGGCTCTTTTGTTGTTACTGCTGAAACGGCCCTTGCTAAAAAGCCCCTTCTTCAATTTGGAAGCAACATATAAGGTAGACTTTGGTATCCCTGATATGAGGAATAAGGTGTATCACATCGTCTCTCACGTACAACTTTTAACATGCAGCAAGTAAGCAGTCAACTAATTAGGAGAAGGAGAATTGCAGAGAGGACCGAAGTTTTGGAGTGCAATGAGGGAACATCCACGCAGACATGAAATGCAAGTTCAGCAATTTCTTTTGAACAGGGATACCTGCCGTCAACAGCCCTTTTAACATATGTTTCATGCCAGAAGCTTCTCTCACTATTGCACGGAGCCCTATCACCATAGTTGCGTCAGTAGTATTCGCCAATTGTGTTCGGGGAAAGTAAGATAGAGAACAACAAATAAACCTCTAATCAGAGCTATCTTGAATGCCTGGTGGTGATGATGATCATGATGATGGGGATGATGAGCAAAGGAGTTTATCATCTCCGAGGTCACGTTGATGCGCCTCCGCAACTCAGAAGGTAAGTGTCTTTCGACAATGTTCTTCACATCAACAGTCTCCATTGGTAATCGGACAAAAGTTGTTGCCGCTTCTGATGTTTCTTCCTGCTGCCCCCCCTCTACCTCTACCTCTTGTGACCTGCTCTTTAGTCTTATGAAATCTATGTCGTCAATGAGAGGCCGGTAGATCGCACGGAAGCCTTCCAGGTTGGCGTTGACTATATTCTCGACCTTAGAATGATGTACACATGCATGTTTAGGAAGTATGCCGACGATCAAGTGACCAATTACACATCATGACGTACTGTAAGTAACCATAACGGCAAATACCCTGTGAAACGCAGAAATCATAGATTCATGATGGGATAGTATTCTTGTAAACTGCCACCATCTCACGGGTCGCAATATCTTTCTTTCTTAGCCCCCCTCTCCCCCCCTTTCCCCGCCCCCGCACGTATATAACCCACTATTCCCCACATAATGGCAGTAGTTACTTACCTTCGATGAATTCTCTGCACCAAGAAGAAATCGAGGGTCGCCAGAGTAGCTAAGCCCTGCGAGAGTGTAGAACAGCTCTTCTTCCGTAAACACTGCTGGCAACATGAGAAGTGCACATGTGAGCGCTGCCTTATGATTTTTAAGGAGCAGTTCCTCTATCATGGGATTGGAATTGATTAAAACTACTGGTTTGTGCAGTCTGCCCGCACAGAAAAGCGTGTCCCAATGAAGAAGATCGCTTTGCAGGTGCTTCATGGATATCACCCCGTATTTTATCTGCTGCCGTTGCTCTGTCCTCAACCCAGTATTTGATTCAATTTTCTTTTCTGTCGGCAATATGTCAACATCCACGTAGGGGTGATACAACATGTGAGCTCCACCCGTCTCCTGGATGGTTTTGGAAGCGCTTGGTGGCAACCACGACAACGGCCATGAGTAGTCGCCTGGATTTCTTCGCAGATTGTCGCCATGCCACTGCTCCGAATCTTCCACACCAAGAATCAAGTCTAGCATTGGCAGGGGGGCCTGTAACAAATCAAAATATGGTGCAAGATGACAGAACAAATGTCACGGTTATTCTTCTAGCTGATCGCTTTTCAATCTTCGATCTCAACATTTTCGCAATCAGGAAACAATCGAAAGGGGATAAATATTGCCAAAATTACATCTTCGTCGCTCCCCTCTTTGCCATTGCCCTCGTAGCCGATCTGCCGAAAGACACCGCTGCCATACGCGCAGGAGAACTCGCAGGGAGGGAACCGCTCAATAATTCTTTGGAAGTGAGCATTGGGAAGAAGCTGCGCTGATGAGGAAAGCGATCGGCGGTACTTCTGAGAGATCCTTCGAATCACGGAGGAGGGATGCAGCTTGCCTGCAAGTACTCGAAGGTTACGAGACATCAGGCGACGACGACCGGCCGGGCTTCCATTTTTCCTGAATTTGTTGTCGCAGTTGTAAAATCGGACTGTTTTAGGAAATCCCTGCCACCACCACTCTGTCTGGGCAACGCCGTTACTACGAACTAGCCATTTCACGTCTGGAGGAAAGCGCCAATTAAATTATAGATTTTCATAATTGGTCTATAATATTAAAAAGCGTCATGCAAAATAGAAGGTTTGAGATTTAAACCGCCGGCGTTTCGTATTTCGGGCTCCGCAGCATATAATCTTGACCACAAGCAGCTGATTCGTTTGGAGAAGAAACGGAGCAGTGCCCATCCCCCTTCTCGTTGCGCGTCTATTGCATTTATTGAAAAGCTCGCTCGAAAAGAAACAAGATGGCTGGAAAGAAGGAAAAGGTTGATGTTCTCATATATTTCGTGAAGCGTCACACTGCGTACGGTTGTTGGAAATGCTGATGTGCTGCTGTGCTGCTGTGCTAGCTGTGCAGTAACCTACACGTCCATATATCTTTTGAATGTCGCCGAGGGAGCACATGACTCTTGGTCAAAGTTTTGTCAATAATACATATATTTTACCTTGGGGGTCCTAGGAATTTCGCCAAAGAATGGCGGACGTTGCCGAATGGGTGCAAAAGCTCGAGTTCCCTGGTTTAACTGGTAATTATGCTAGTTGATGAGAATGTGGTAGATGAGGATTCCTTCTATGGAGCATAATGTCCAGATGGGTATTCAAGCATCTGCGCGATGGTTGTGAATGAAGTCCATTGAACTTCTCGCACTGAACTGATTTTTTGTGATAGAGGTTGCAGCTGATTTTCATTATCATAAATGTTAGTTGCAGAGATATACTCGGATGTTTTCGGGCCATGTGACGTCATGAAACCAACGATCAACAAATTCATGATGAATGAGGTAGAAGCGTCGGTTCGCTGTGCTTGTCTCTGTCGTTTTCATCTGGCCCTTCTAACTCGCACACTCAATAGGAGGACGCAGAGAAAATCATTCAGTTTGTGCAAGTGAACCTCACCACGATGGATGAAGATGTCAAGGCCCGTATGGCTGAAGAGAAAAAGAAAGAGGTTGTAGTAGTAGTTGTATCAGTAGTAGAAAGCACTACTGTTGCAGGGACAACGTCTAATAACCGCGCGCGCGCATGTGTGTCTTAAACGACGATGAATCCATGGTTTCTGGTACCCACCGAGTTTGTATGCAGCCGTATTTACGAAGGATTTTCCGTAGAATCTGTTACCATTAGCACCTGCCTTTTGATTAAACTTCAGCATTATCACTCATTCAGGCTGAAAGGGCCATGCTTGCTGCACGCCAGGCGGCTATGAACGGCGGCGCTGCTCCTGCAGAAAAGAAGAAAGAAAACACGAAGGAGAGCCAAGTGATCCATCACCATATTTTCTTTTACTCCGTCTTGCAAGACTGAATTGCTGCAAGCACCCTCTCATTGATCTGTCGTTTCAGCTTCATTTATCTCCCATTTTTTGTTTTTCCTTTGCTTGAGCGTTGTACCCGCCACGCGATGTTGAAAGTTGGTGACGACGACGACGATTATGATGATCGAGTGTCCACCCACTATCATTGCAATCATCATCATCATCAACAACAACAACAACAACAGCATCAACAACAAATTCATCATCAAAAGCGTTACTTTTGGTATCTACCCGCAGCCCCCAACCGACGGTGGAGATCAGAAGGGAGGCGATGACGAGAAGAAGGAGGAAGGGAAAGAAGAAAAGACCGACGATGGTGAGGAGGAGAATGATGAAGAGCAAGAATGGGATGAAAAGTTCAAGATACCTATCGTCGATCAGTATATGAAGATTAGTCCAAGACCGCTATTCCTCTTCATCAAGGATGGCCAAGTGATCGATGAGCTTACAACTGCAAGCCCCCCTTTGATGGTAGTATCATCTAACTGACGATGAGACGATGATGCTGCTGGCGGTGATGATGAGGATAATGTTTATCATGATGATGATGATGATGATGATTACGATGATGGCTCTAAGAGAACGACAATGAAACAAACTTCTTCCCTGAAAATTCTTATCCTCTACCCCAGATTTTGATGATCAAAAATGCAATGTCTGGCCGTAAAACCAGCGAAGTATCAGGTGTGCATGTGTATGTGTGTGTGTGTGTGTGTGTGTGTGTGTGTGTGTGAGTGAGAGAGAGAGAGAGAGAGAGAGAGAGAGAGAGAGAGCCATAAATATTTCCTGGTTTGCCGCCACGTCTATGGTGGTGGCAATGGTATATCTCGTGTAGTCGTCACTTGATGTATCACACAACCAAATCGATACTGTTTCTAAATAAATTCTTTTCTCCCCTCCCCTCCTCCACATTCAGGACTGCGGCGGAGGACCGCCTAAAGACCCCCACCCGTTGACCCCCCTGAGAACCACGAGAAGAACGAACCCCCATCCCCCCCACGCTTGGTAACGTAGGTCGGGGTCAACTCAATCTCC
>ADNK01001087.1:0-31200 GCA_000320545.1 Bigelowiella natans CCMP2755 | reverse complement strand
CCCCCTCCATGTTTCGGAAGATGTCAAAATTCTTTTTTTCCCCCCAAGACGAAGATGGGAAAGAAAGGGGCCAAGTTTTTTCATTTTGGGTGGGGAAATAAGTTTCCCCCCCCCCCCCCCCCCCCCCTCTCTCTTGAATGTGCAAATATAACTTGTTAGAATAACTCATAACAATAGGCCAGAAATATGTCGTCGCATCGTTCGTGACTGGCTGATGATGAAGTGGCTACTATCTATGCATTGATCATGTTTTAAGGTTCAATACAAGGATGCACAATGCTACACAGATAAGTCTCTCGAAACCTGATATCGACGAGGTAGTATTAGTATTAGTATTAGTAGTAGTTGTTGTAATGGTAGTAATAACAATCGATGGGGCTACAGCTGTAAGGAGGATGAAAGAACTAACGAATGCTGAGGATACATTCTCCATTGTGTTCTTTCTCCATGCTCATTGCTATTGTTGTTGTTGTTGTTGTTGACGATGATGATGATGATGATGATGATGATGATGATGCTTTATAAATATGTATTTTCATTATCCTTATACTATCGATGATGATTCAGGCTTGCAAGAAGAAGTCCATCTCAAATAACCTCATGGTAAAATTGCAGTGAAGATATAAAGAGAAGTGGGAGGGGAGGGGGGCAAGGCTCAAGGCAGGATGGGGAGAGCACGTAGCCTTGGGAATCGTTTGATTGGTGTGATCAGTGTGTGATCGGCCATTCGTTCCATCTCATATCTGCAGGTAACGTTGTCATTCAAAGCTGACCGGAAGTCAAATGCTCGCAGGAATCTCTTCAAGGACAGGGAGGGTGAGGAAAATAGCAAGAAGAACATCAAGGATAATATGCATGTGATAGTCGAGGACAGAATGTATATTAGCAACAGCAACGACGGAAGAAGAAGATGATGATGATAATGATGATGATGATGATGATGATGATGATGGACGTCCCACAGGAGGACTGGAGAAGCCTACGGACTCATTGTGGCAAGAAATAGATTTAACTGAAGAAATCAAAATGAATGAAAAGGTGCTGTGCCCCCCCCCCCTGGCCCCGCCCCTTTTAAATGGCGTTCTTTGAATTTAACCGCAATGCTACATTCGACAATATCTGAAATGACAACTCTTTGGCTATCTCTTTGATTGATATATTGAATGATAACAATAATGCTGATGATGATGGCGGTGGGTTTTCCCTCATCAAAACATTCCTCTCCTTCTTTCCCCCTCCTCCTCTTCGTCATCTTTTCTCTGCATTTTCCGTCAATATCATCACCATGACCATAACATTCGCCAACTACTACACTACTACTACTACTACTACTACTACTACTACTACTACTAACACTGATACTACTACTACTGCTGCTACTACTACCACATCGATGCACAATAAAAAGACCGCATACTAATGTCACCAAATACCAATAACTTGATGATAAAAAGCTAATGGAAAAGCTTAGCAACTTCGGAAACGAGAAGTTGGTGTGGGCGGGATTAGTACAAAAGTGGTCGACAGGTAGTAAGTATTAGGAATAGTAGTAGTAGTAGTAGTAGTAGTAGTAGTACTAGCAGCAGCAGCAGCAGCAGCAGTAAAACTAGATGATTCGATGCTCACAACGACGAGCAACGCCATACTGCCGCACAGGCAGAGTTTTCTCTATGAAAGATTGGGAGATGAAAGGAGATGTTGCACTCCTCGATGATGCAGTACTACTCGATGGTGTACTAACCATGTAATATCAATCTAAAGGGGCAATCATCATCATCATCATCATCATCATCATGGCTTCTTTCTTCATCGTTCCTTGTCTCTGCTGTTTGGTTGTTTGCTTTCACACACACACACACACACACACACACACACACAGGCCGGGGCGTGTACCAGCAGCGTGTACTGGTAATCTAGCGAAATAGAACGTCGAGCATGTGGCCACTCTCGTGCAGCACTATCGTTGTCATCGGTACTAATATCACCACTGCCTGCTTTCCATCTTAAGGTTCTGTCTTCTCGCTCATTCTATAACTTCAAGAGAAGCACCACGAAGAAAAAAGGCAAGGAAGAGACCGAATACGTTTTCAACTGGAGGTGATAAGGGCGTCGTGTGCACTAATAGCGCTTGCTAGTAGTTTTGGGTTGTTGCTGCAGTAGTATAGTAGTATAGTAATAATATATATATATATATATATATATATATATATATATATACATATATGCTTATATGCAATGGATGCGAACGATGATATGATACTTCAGCAACAAAAACAAACAAACAAAACGTGCTTCCGACTCGTCATAAGCCCACATACACACTCACATATGCATCTCCTCCTCCTCGGCTTGACGACACCGATCATATCATATCATGCCATCATCATCATCATCATCATCACCATCACCACCACCACCACTTTGCTGCCGATGCTGCCTTGTAGATACACGTACGAGTCGCTTAAATGGATAACATGCTCCTCCGCGTCCAACGAATTCATCCTACACCTTCCCAACGAGAAGGACGACTACCGCTACAAGTGCCCCCACAATCAATACATTTGCCAGCTCATGTCCGGATTGGTAGTGCGTAATAGTAGTGAGAGGAGATACGACGATAGGAGAGAAGAGAGTGCGCCATGCAACAACAGCAGAAATAAAGCTCTTCGTAAGGCCGCCCACCATCACCCCCCCCCCAATATGTTAATCTGTGTGATTTAGACAATTTACTATGTGTGCATGGTTTGAAATTATTGTAAACTTCCTCCTCCTCCTCCTCCCCCTCCCGATCACCCATCACCCACCAAACAAAAGGTGGGTGTCACCTGCGGCAGGGAGAATTGGATATATTTAGACTTAGTCGAGGAGGAGAACCTGAACCTCTACCACACCTTCCGCAAGGGCCGTCACACTGATATCAGAAGGCTCTCCATCGATCGGAAAGTGGCCGTTCGAAACATCACGCCTCCCCCATCGAGGAAATCAAAGCCGTACATGCCCGTGTCCGCTGCGGCATTCGCAAGTATTTGATGATGCTGTGCTCTGCTTATGATCCGTTGCGGCATTCGCCTCTTCTTCTTTTTCTTCTTCTTCCATGAGACTGTTCTAATATATATATATATATATATATATATATATTATATGCATGCATGCATGTATGCATGTGTGTGTGTGTGTGTGTGTGTGTGTGTGTGTTTGAGTGATGCTACCAGAGAAATGAACTCTTTTCGAGCTACTATTTCGCTCTAATACTTACATTGATAAATATTATATACATACACACATATATGCAATACCCACTTACACTATGCTCAGGACGTTGGATTTCGATCGCCGTGTTCGATGCTCTATCGAGAAACGATGTGTGTTTCTTGCAGCATATAACGATTGTTTCATACTCCTGAATGCTCCACAACACACCGCTCCACTAGCAAAACGACGACGACGACGATGATGATGATGATGATGATGATGATGATGGTGTGATATCATTCTTATTTTTACCCCATCATCGCCCAGCATTGCTGGCGCTTTGATCAAGCATTACGCTTACACCATCATCATCATCGTCACCATTTCATCAGGCCCTGATGCCAGGAGGCCAACGGCGTTTATCGCTATCTGCCACGCTTGTTTCCCCCACTGCAGAACAGCGGCAAAATGTGGAGCGACGCCTCTCCTACGAAAGCATCGCGAGCATCATCAGCTCGTACACGTCTCCAGGACTGCGCTGCGTGCGCAGCTTCCGTCTGCGGCCGGAGAATCTATCAGCCTCGGTGGTTGTACTTGGAGGCGACAAGAAAGGAAAGATCCCACCCTATATCGAGGTTGGGTGATAAGTGATTATATTAGCGGCAGTAACACAAACACTCTATCGTTGGCAAGTTTGTGGTTTATGCCTGTTAGCCCCTGCTAAGGATGGGGCCATTCTTCAGCAATCCATCATCAACAATTACCACCAACTTCACCATCATCATCATCATCATCATCATCATCATCATTAGCATCATTATAATCATCATCACCAAGTCCATCATCCGTCGCTGCATTGCGTACAATATATGTATATATATATATATATATATATATATATATATATATATATATATACTATAGTTAGTTAGTTAACAGATGTGGGCTGCGGGCATGAACAACAAGCTCACCGTTACGCACATTCCTAATCCAGTCGATAAAAAGGCCGTCCAACGCGCCGTCATGGTATTATTATTATTATTATTATTTTATTATTATTACTATTATTATTATTATTCCTACTGCAGCACTACTACTACTACTACTACTACTTAGTAGTAGTAGTAGTAGTAGTGGTGTGGCGTTGGCCATCCCTTGACGAAGGCGTACTTACCATTCCCTGTATGCATTTGGAGCAAGACGACGACGCTTAGATTAGTTGTGTCAAGTATGTAGTTCAGTTGTGTCAAGTATGCAGTTCAGTTGTGTCAAGTATGCAGTTCAGTTTGCTGTATTTAAGACCATCTATACACCTATAGATGCCGACAATGACACACACACACACACAACGCACACACAATCCACATATTTACGAGCTGCCCCCCCCCCGCTATGCGGTGTGCTACTATTTTAGGCGGACGCAACCATCTTCGCATACTCGGTATCAGAGGTGCACGGGCTAAGGGACATCTGCAATATCAGAGAGGCAGCCGTGCAGGAGAGGACGCTAATGTAGTAACGCACTACTACTACTCACATATATTCTTACCAGACGTAATGGAGAGTGGAGATGAGAATGATGATGACCATTATGATGATGGTGGTGGTGGTGGTGATGCGTATGGGTGCATGATTACAGGCTAGTGAAGGATTTTGCCAAAATCGGAGAGCCAGACTTAGCATCAGCAGAGGCATTAGGGAATGATTTCCCCCATGCGGTGAGTAACCGACTAGTGGTAGCGTGTTTTCTGGACACAACCATCATCATCAACTTGGCATCCTGAAGCAGCAATGTTGCCGTAATAATCATTTTGTGTATTCTCACCATCATCATCATCTCCTTCTTCACCTTCTTCTTCTTCTTCTCCTTCTTCACCTTCTTCTTCTTCCTCTTCTATCACAACCAGTTGATGAATACAACGGCGGGTATTGGTGCTGCTGCTGCTGATGATGATGCGGATAATCAAAAGAAACGCCTCAGGCTTAGAAGGTATGAAGGGCGTTGTGGTATTATTATCGGAAGAAGACAAAAGCAGATGGTGTATGTAGATTCACCTCTCAGTCGCAGTACTGCTGCAAAATTTATCACTGTTATTGCATGTCTCGACTCTTGATTTCGTAATAATCAGCAGCAACATCGATATCTCCTTCTCCTTCCTCTTTTTCTACTTCTACTTCTTCTTCAACTTCAATGCCATCATGAACGTCGTCATCGTGACTTGTGCTGTGCGGTATCTATCTATACGTCTTTACCAGGGGAAAGGACGTTGCGAAGAGCTGGCAAGCGTACAACATCGACGTGCTGCCAACAGACAACAGAGAATGGAGTCAAGCCCTACAACAGCTATGCGGAAGGGTAGTAGATGTGGTGTAGCAGTAGTAGCATTGTGTGAGCATAATATGGATGACGATGATGATAACGACGACGACGACCGCGATGATGATGATGATGATAATGATAGTAATGACATCTATCTCCTTTCAGATTGCAATGGAGCAGAACAAGATTTTCGAGGGCATCATAAACATCAAGCACACGTCCTACTCGTGGAAGCCTAAGTTTCAACCAGGCGCTTACTTCTACCGGGTAGTAGTAGGAGGAGGGGGAGGAGGAGGAGAGTGGTGAAAGCGTGGCAGTAGTTTTAATGAGCGTTTGTTGCCTTTGTGTGGTGAATACCTAATACATTACGATATGACTCAAAACTACAGAGAGAGGAAGAAAATGCAAGCCCGAAGATAAAATAATGGGAGGAGAGAAGACTACAATTGATGACTACCACTACTACTAATAGTTATTTTTATCATCAGAGATGCACTGTAGAATATCCCTTCCTCCCCTTCGTAATCTCTATCCTTCGCTCATAGTGCTACTGTTGTTGGTTGCTGTATTTGTATTTGAATTTGTATCTGTAGATCGTGAAGAATGAGGAGGAGGCTGAAATGTGGCTCTATTCGTACTCGCACGCAGCGCCTTGGGAAGAGCCCGTATATCAGCTCAGAGTGTCCCAAGCCAAAATGGTTTCGGGAAAAGAACCGCTTTCGTCTACGCTCAAGATTACCAAGGTTGGACTCCGTTTTCCCAATATTAATGATGCGAACGAAACCATTAAGAGGCTGTGCTATGTGACTGAGTTCATTTTCAACCTATTTCCATCAGAGCAATGATAAGGAGGAAAAGTTTGTTTTGTCGTTCTCTTCTCACCGTCAAAAGTCGACGATTCATGATCTAATAGCGAAATGCAAGACACATGGTACTGGGAACTCTCAACTAGGAGAATAGCGGGTCAAAACCATTGGATTCCTCGTGTGCTTCAGCACAGTTCTGTTACACGTTGATAAATAGGGGGGAAAGTGATATTAAACAATACTAAACAGGGAAAATGTTATTCGCAATTGACATCTATTTCAGCCTGCGAGCACATGTTGAGTTGGATTTCAGCTATGGCATTCCCTTGCTTGCGGCGCCGCATCGTAGGTCGTAGCGATGTTTACTACTTTGTCACTTGTTGGCTCAAATTGACATCAATGGAAGCATGCGGCGCAACATCATATGATGGACATGCAATATACTATATATATGATATATATATTATATTGCTGTGTCGATTAGGTGTACTTATGATGGACATGCAATGTTGTGCAATGTACTACACACATGATGTGTGTACATGTCACATTGCTGTGTCTGCGTCATTCATGTGTGACATCATTCAGTCTGAACTCTAGGCCCTGTTAGCCTAGCTAGCTAGCGGCAGGTCAGACGTACAGACAACAATTCATACAGCATGCACTGCCATGCATCACGCATCATCACATCGATCATAGCATGCAGCGTGAGCGCTGCGCAGCCAATGCTCTGCACAGCCACGTTCAAGACCAGGATGACCATTGAAAAGAACTTCAATCACTTCATTGCATCCGTCTCACACATCGATCACACATATGCATTTCTGTCTGGGCATGTGTGGCTAGTTTGCACACGCGTCCGCTGATGACTGCCATTTCACTACTCACATGTCTAAATGTCTAGCTTGTTAGCTTCGTCATGCATGTGCTGACATTGCTCTCAGCAAATGATGGTGCGTACACTACTGTCGCAGTCCCCCCCACCCACATATGTATGTATATACATATGTACATACATACACACACACACATGTGTGTGTGTGTGTGTGTGTGTGTGTGTGTGTTTACATGTTACACGACGGCAAATTGATGCTCCATTGTTTTAGAAATATGAACTGTGCAGTGTTACGTTTTGTTGAATTTAGATGCTGGGAGGGACAAAAATGCAGATGGCAAATGGTGCCATGGCGAGTACATGCTCATGCTCATTCTTCAGAAGTGCATTTGTAGTGATCTTCGTCGATAGTTGAGTACAGATGTCCTTCTCCACTGAGGAACTCCACCGCTTCCCTACAAAACACGATCCTCAGCTATGAATCGACAGCAAAGCAAAGTAATTCTACCTTATCTGAGCAGGAGTGTAGTTAGGAAGTTTTTCCATCGCTTCACTGATTGATGTTCCCCGCTCCTTGTTCTTGCTGTGAATAGCGAAGACTTTCAATACCTAAAACAAATTATTTCGAGACGTTGGCTTCATCTTGATTAGATTACTTACAACTCTAAGACTTCACAAGAAAAAAGGGTTTTCAAAATTCAGTATATAAGTTTCCATCCTTCCAAAATTAAGAGTGTGCGACTCTTCGCACCTTCTCGACAGAAAATATCATCAGAAAACATGTCAAATTAATGTTGCTTTGTGATGATCGTTATGGTCTCACCGCTGCTTGATACGCTTCCATACCGTCCTCGTTACTTCCTCCTTCTACTGCATCATAGTTCTGGTTTGTTTGCATCATCGGAGCGCTGTTTACTACGAGGTTTCCTTTGGCCTGCAAAAAGAGTTTAGGTGAGAAATGTTTTGATTGCAGTTAGTTGATCCGTACATCGAGTGGGCCCTTGACGTTCTTCAAATGCGTGTGGATTACGTCCAGGTGGTGGAGAGTAATATCGTTGAAAGATTTGATTGGGTGGACTTGGAAAGCGACGACCATGCGATTACCACCGATGTCACGAAGGTTTCCCACCACTTTGACATAGACGTCTTCCCTGCACCCGCTGTTTAGATCCAACTGGTTGTCATCGTTAGTGTAAATTCGCACTTCAATCTGCGCGGATCCATCGTCGATAGTATAGTTTGTGTTCGCTGCCTGAACATCTACACTGAGAATCATTCCGACCAGCTTCACCTACATCCAGCAACATTGTCATGAGGGAAAAGTTTCATCAGAATGATGAATTCAAACCTGTGAGACTTGCTTATCGTCAACAGTGAAGGTCATTTGATCAGGCTGCTTTGCTTCGTGCAATTGCTTGATGGACACAGGAGTCAATGACTGATTCCTCTGCACATTGATGAACACAAAAGATGAAGAAAGGATATGAATAATAGAATAAATTCGCAAATACCTTTGCTTGAACGCTTGGTGACTGAGCGCTCGGCGAAGAGTATTGATTTGGGCTTGAGAAACCTCCTTGCATGTTGACTGAGTGAGATGGGGAGGACGCGCTTTCTGGGTGTGATGGAGACCACTCTCTTAATTTTCCATTTGATCAAAATTGATTATATTTTTCCTTAATTTATTCCGACTTTTATGTCGTAGCCTGATTTAGGATCTATTGGGCACTACCAATAGATAATTAAAATATCGGCGCGGGAGGAGAAGAGGAGCAACACCTTCCCTCCATTCGGGATGTGTCCTAAAAAACTCAGATATTTTCCCCTGATGCAATTTGGAACTGCGACAACAATTAGGCTTTGACGCCAGAATGATAATGGGGTTTTAGATTGTCTCCCAGCAGGACCATGTTCCGGTGCTCATAGAGAATGGTCCCCACTTTGCTCATCAACTGCATCTAAATATTCGCACCAGTCACCAGTTGATGATGAAGTGTTTCAGTTAGGGGTTATAAAATATTTTTTGGAATCGCTGATTCTGCTGGCCCTGAACTCAATATTTTATACTTCCTACAGCAAGCAGGTTGAACAGTGATTGGTGATTGTATTTTCAACGCAATGAGTCACTCTTATCTTTACTGCAGAAAAAAACTATAGATTTGGCCTTGTTGGGTGATGTCTTTCTTTGTCGTGTATCAATGGATCACACCCTTGTGGAGCTAAACAAGGTTCTCAGAAAATGACTTTCAACACCGAGACTCATAAAATATTTTTACAGGTTTTTTCTCTTGTGGGAGTGTCCATGTTTATTCTTGGTCAGAGAGCGTAGGACGTGAAAGAGGCAGACGATACAAAAAGCTAATTGTATTTCATTTCTCAGGCATGCTCGCTCTTGCATGTTGGAAGCAACAAACAGGCCTTCGATTCCTTGTCCAGGTTCTGAAACTATGATTGCTAGCACTTTTTGTCCAGGGTGTATTGTCGATTGTTTAGTATTGATACATTACCATCAATGACCGATGTGTACTGTCTGAGTGCACTTGGATCTTCTTCACCAAGAATTCTATTTGTATTCGTATTAACAACTTTTTCACTGTCGGGTTCACATCATGGATTAGGCCGTAGCCTTCTTGTGGATTCACTCGTTGTACTCCTTGGTAGTTGAGTACACTTTCCATGGAATAATATAAATAACAATTACATGCACACAAATTTTGGGCATTTGCATGTTGGTGAAACGTAGTCTCGCTAATTGACATTAGGTGAGATTCTATGGGACTTCGCACATTCCCCGTATATCCACTTTCCCCAAGATGTTCTCTGAAATGTTTAAGAAAGCGAAATCAAAAGTTGTGGCTGCAAAGAAAGTCTCTATCATACTTGGAAGCCTTGCTCAAATGATAACCATCTTTTGGATCTTGGAGGGGAAAGATGGGTGGTTACCTACTACTAAGCATAATCACAACTCACTTACAACTTCTTACTGCATTCACCCCCTCCCTCCCCTCCTTCAATTTCTTCCCAGATTCTATAGATACTTCAAATTACCTCTGAGTTTTTTCGGCAGCGGGATGCTGGTAACTATGTGTTCGTGGTTTTAGTAATGACCCTGATTATAAATAGTTACAAGATGGAAATGTCGCAAAATGTGAGCATCTATTTTTAACATTTATCATGATATCGTGTTTTGATCTTGTTTTGGTTTACAGGTAGCTACCCTAGGAATTGGTCACTTCTATTTAATGGAGGTAATAGAATACAAGCTTAGTTATTTGTTTTGATGAACAGACCACGGACAACGTGCACATACTCAGAACATTGCTGATGATATTTTGAAAGTTGTGGCATTTCGTGTACTATGATTAGATCGACTATAAAGGGAGACTGGCAGTCAGGTGACGTTGAGAAGGCTGGGAATGATAACGATACAAGCAGCTGAGTTTTTGGGTTACCTGTGTTTGATTTTGTTCTATTCGCTAGGCCTTTTGGAATGCTCCCGTTCATCTTGTTTCCCATCCTGCTACTTGTGGCGACGATGACAACAGTTGTTCCATTCTCGACATGAAGGAGAACCGGTTGTGCAGTTGAGGTCGTTTTCAGCCAAACACTCGAACAAGTGCTGTGTTTCGTGCAAAGTGCAAAGATCAGCGACCTCAGGGAAAATCTCGGCAGTCAGTGAATGCATCACTAGATCATGCTTGTGATTTGCCACGACTCGTCGGATTGAAGTGAGCATTACCCAGAAAAACCGAGTCAGAGAATGGCGCTTAGTTTTCACAATTGTGTGGCGACGATGAATGGTCTTCCTTCAGATGATCTAGATGATGTTGTGAAATGCGTGCACACACACCAAATGCACGCCGCGCTGGCGCACGTCATATTCCTCCAGCACATTGCAGCTGCGCTCAACAATGCAACATATAGCAACACTCAGCACTGCTGCGAATGCCAGTGTGCATGTCACATTGTTGCGCAGTGTGCTGGCTGTGCGCAACGCTGGAACGGATTGCATCAATGTGCGTCACTCTGGCACTGTCTGCTAGCTCCAGAGCTGTGTCGTGGCGCGCGCACGGCGAGCGACGTTGGTACTGAGTCCACCAGTCCAGAGGAGCTGGGGAAACTGGGAAAGGCACTGCTAGACTGGAACAAGATGACCGGAGGAGGACAGCATTTGCCAGATGGAACCCAAAAAATCATTCATTCGTTCAAGAAAAAAGACATTCCTGCGCACGGGCACTTTGTTGCCATGGCATTCGAATCACGAATCCATCGAACGGACGAGCGCTGCAAATGAACGAACGAGTGCACATCGCAGTGTTTCCATCGCCACTCTAGTCATTGCTGGCACGTTGCGGCCGTTTTGTCACAGTTTTCTGGTTTGAGAACGAATGAATGAATCAATTCCAATGACGCAGTTGAAAGGATCATCGGAAGTTCCAACTTGTCCACTTCCCTGGCTAGCTGGCAACAAAGGAAAACGACTTTGCGACTTGATCGTTTCGCTCGGTCAAGCCCCTGGAAAGCAAACAAACAAACGTCATGAAGAACCACGTTTCCAAACCTGGAAACTAGCAAAGTGTGAAAAGCGACACTTGCTAGCTTGCAAAGTGCGAAACGCAGTGCCTCGAACTAGTTTTGGTGAGAACTGATTGGGTTTGAAAAATTGGCACTTTGGCTGCGCTTGTGAGGCAGCGCAAATGGCCGGCGGCAACGTGGCGGGGGCGCAAAGCGTGACACGTCATGCCAGCATGTGACAGCCAGACAGGCTAGCAGGCTAGCAGGGTTGTGTGTGAACAAATTGTGGAATGAATGGAGCAATTTCAATGTTGCAGCTGGACGGATCATTGGATACACTGACTCTTCCATGCAATCATGGACACAGTAACAGCACACACATTTTCATTGCACGTCCTCTTCGATCAACAAGACTGAGGTTTTTTTCGCATCTGCCAGCCATGAGCACCCGATGGCATTCAGTCACGTTCCACAGAGAACCCTAAAATCAGGGATTTCAAGATTTCCTGGCACTGCGTGTGTCTGCTGAGAAGAGCCTCCATTCGTGAAATGCGTCATGCAATCTGACTTCATTTTCATCCAACAACAGTCTAGATACTTCCAAGAAAGTAATAATAATTTGTCGCTAGTGCCACGTCGGTGTATCTAAGGAGTTTCCAAGACAGTTTGGACATTTGTGTGACAATGCCTAAAGCATTTGTGGGGGTAAAGTGGTCGAATTAGTTGTAATTAGTTGTCGTAAACATGTAATTTTCCTTACAGCGTGCTCATTCGTTTAGGAAAAATCTTGTTTCTTAAACCCGCGCTCCATCCCACCGGGTACGTGGCCTCCCTCCCTCATGCACGCGCATTCCGATTGTGCTACTTCCGGTTCGACGGAAGCGCAAAGGATTGTTTTTAATCAATTTAATAGCGGGAAGAAGGAGAGAAAATTAGAGAGGAATAGAGAGGGGAAGAAAGAAAGAGCTGAGAGAGAGGATCGTATTGTGCACCAAACGACGTGGCATTCGGAATATCTGTGAAATATTTCATCTCTACCCGACAGAATGTCTCAGATTAACTTGAAGAAATATGCTCTTGGAGGTGCTGCCCTCGGCATCTCGATTGCAGCAGCCTTCAAGCTTTATGAATACCTTCATTCCGAGACGCTGAGCGCCAGTGAAACCAAACTCATCGAACAGCTGAAAGCTGATGGCCAATCACACCTCTTCGACGGATGGGACACAATGAAAGGCGATATGGATGCTAAAAAAAAGGTATCATCATAGAGATTTGGTGCCTTACCCAGTTCACGCATGAAAGTCAAAACTACTTTATCAGAAATTCGCTCAACAACTCGTGAAGCTGGACGGCCAGTATCCTGGAGGCCTTTCTGCATACATCGCGAATGCGCGTAAACTCCTCAAGCTCTCCAAAGAAGGAGCAAATACCTTTGAAGGGTAATATGAGAATTCAGTCACTGTGTGATAAAATGTGCTGATCTTCTCCAAATCCCTTAGTTTCAAGCCACAACAGCCCTCTGGGATGTCTCTGAGCCTCGGAGATAAGAAATTCATCGAGATGGAGAAGGAAGGAATGAAGGTGATAAGATGTTAATACGAAGATTGGTATAGCAGCCTCAAAGGCCCAGTCTTTCATGATGCAAACGAGGGAGTTTGAATTGATGGTCTCTAATTTGCATTTCAAAGGTGATTGGGAAAACAGCTTACTGCATTGTTGCTGGGGGGCTTGGTGAGAGACTTGGTTACGGAGGTATTAAAGTTGAACTCCCCTACGAAACTGTCACCGAGACGTGCTATCTTGGGCTTTACTGCAAGCATATTCTTGCCTTACAAGAACGGGCCCGTGCGAATGGTAGTAATAGTAGTAGTAGGAGGAGGACGGGGAGGAGTAACTTTTTGCTATAGATCATAAGATTGAGCTCCCAGCTTGTGAGCCTATTCGTAATCTCTCCCATCATACACCACCCCAACAGGCGACGAGAAGTGTGTGCTTCCGCTAGCCATCATGACCAGCGGTGATACCGATGCTAAGACTAGAGCTCTTCTGAAGGTCAGAGACGAAACAGGGAATGACGCATTCGTCCAGAACATCCTCTTTTTACCTTATCCCTTTTCTTCGTCGCTCCCCTTCTCCTCCTCCTCCCTCTCCTCCTTTCTTGCACAATCTCGCTACTTTTATTCTCTCGCATAGTTTTCTCGATCATAGCAAGATCAGAATTTGAGATGGTACACTGTCTTCCCTCTTTGCAGGCTAACAACAACTTCGGAATGGCTCCAGGGCAAATCTCGATTATCAAACAGGAGAAGGTACTGAAGAGATGATGAAATCCCTTTCTTGCATCGTCGTACTGACCTTGATCAATCGCCCATCCCCCTCCCCTCCCCTCCCGCCCCCCCCCCCTTTTTAGGTTCCCACTCTGAACGATAACAAGGCATCGCTTGTGGCCAAGGACTTCGCGCTGCAGACGAAGCCACACGGACATGGCGACGTGCACATGCTTATCCACTCTTCAGGACTCGCTAAGAAATGGTCAGCTCAGGGACTCAAGTACCTGATGTTCTTCCAGGACACGAATGGGCTTGTCTTCCATGCTGCTCCTGCTGCGTTCGGTGTGTCATCCACCATGAAGCTCGAGGTCAACTCCATTACGGTTCCACGCCGCCCCGGGGAGGCTGTGGGGGCTATCTGCCAGCTTGTTGGAAAGGAAAAGTCCCTTACTTGCAACGTTGAGTACAACCAGCTTGAGGGTCTCATGAAGGCAGCAGGATTCGCAGGTAATGTAGATTAATTTCTTCTGCATCCTCCTGCTGAAGGCGATGATGTGATATCGTCATCACCGTTCTCGTCGTCGTCATCATCGTCGTCATTACCACCGCCTTCATGATCATTAGAATTCCCTTTCCTTCCTACCTTCCCATCATCCTTATCATCATCCTTCCCATCGCCATTCACCAATAATCAGGAGACGTGGCGGATGAAAAGACCGGGTTCAGTCCTTACCCTGGTAACTTGAACGTGCTTGTTTTCTCTATCCCTGAGTACGCAGCAACGCTGGAAAAGAGCGGTGGGATGGTAATAATAGAGTAGTCACAACCATGTCATCGAAGTTAATATTCGCCTTTAAATAATGCGACCAAACTCCGACTTAAGAAGCAATGCTGAAACGATGGCGAGAGAGATGGGGAATCAGCGAGCGACTCCGCAATAGCATGCTTAGTTGTTTCTCCCCCTCCTCTTCCCCCTCCTCTTCCCCCTCCTGCTCCTCCTCCTGCTCCCACCACCAACGAATCATCAATCAATAGGTTCCTGAGTTTGTAAATCCTAAGTACAAGGACGCTGAGAAGACCATATTCAAGAAACCGACTCGCCTTGAATGCATGATGCAAGACTACCCGAAGTTGCTGTCCTCTGAGGCTAAGGTGATGCGCTTGATATCTACGTACAGAAGCGTCATCGTCATCATCATCATCATCATGACTATTCGAGCCTACTCCTCCTCCTCCTCCTTCTACCGTTTCTTGCGAAAGCAAAGCGATGTCTTGATTGGCAAAGGGGCCTGTCAATGATTACTTGTCACCTCTCTAGGTTGGCTTCATCTCTCTCGAAAGAGAAGTGTGCTTTTCTGCTGTCAAGAACAACGCAGTCGATGCACTCGGAAAGCAGGTCGTATTGTAGCTAGCAGACGTATGTAGCAGCAACCATGATTGATCGATCGATGGCTTGATTGATTGATTGATTAATTGATTGATTGATTGATTTTTTGACATGACGCACATGTTTCAATCCTTCAATTCGTCTTATTCTCCTCCTCCCTGCAGAAAAAGACCGGATTCCCTGAATCAGCATGTTCCGGGGAGGCGGACGCTTACAAGATTAATCGTCGTTATTTGTCCCTCGCGGGGGCGTCCGTAGACGTGGAGGGCAAGGATGCTGAGTTCAACCGAATAAAAACCAAGGTCGGAGCGAAGCTTGTCTTCCAGCCCTCCTTCGCTTGCACCCTCGCTGAGCTGAAGTCCAAATTCCCAAAGCCTGAGCAAGTCAAGATCGGAAACGATGTGAGAAGAAATTCGATCGATGATTCATTCATTCTGGGCAGCTTTTGCTGTTGTCTGCCGTATTCTTGTGCTATAGATAGAATATGGATGTATGTATATTATATATATATATATAAATATATATATATATATATATATATATATGAAAGATACGATATACACTGGCATACTCTAATCTTCCTTCTCCATCTTCAAGGCGACCATCGTCTTGGAGGGCGCAGGGGTAACTGTGGAGAGCCTTGAGATGCAAAAGGGCTTCCTTTCCATCACCGCCTGCCCGGTAGGAGCCAGTAGTACCAATAGCATATTCCGTGATTTTGTTTGCTTAGAATAGCCCCTCCTGAACAACAGAAGATCCCCCCCCCCCCCCTTCCTGGCATCGTTGCTCCCGTCTAATCGTGATTGTCAATTTTGTCCATTGCTACTACTACTATCACACTACTCCTACTAAGGGTGCAGAAGTGGTGGTGAACTGGAAAGAGCCTGGCACTGACGGGCCAACGATGGACTTCGAGCCTGTGGGAGAGTGGGCGAAAGCCACCAACTCCTTCAAGTATCCTCAAGATCTACCTGAGAAATATCAGTAATATGCAATCAAAACACAAAACACAACACACACACATGCACATGCACACACACATGCACATGCACACACACATGCACATGCACATGCACATGCACATGCACACCGCAGGGATCATGAGCATTACGATCAGCCACGTATTTGTCACATATTAATCAAAAGAAGATCCTGCCCATTGTTCCCAGTGATTTTGTGGATGGCGATGTCGGTGTGCTGTCGTCTTGATGAATACATATAATATATATATATATATATATATATATGTTGCCGTCGATAATACCGATTACGTGTCTGCTTATCTTGGCGCCCTTCTCTTCAGGATTCGAGGCTACACCACAAAGTTCAGTGGAACAGCAGATGAGAGATCGAAGCGCACGTTTGTATTCGATAAGCCTGGGAAATATGTCGTGAGCATCTAGAAATCTTCAATCTACAGTATGCTTTGTGAATTAGCTGAAACTATAAAACAGTTACATTACACCATCATTTCGTGAGTGACATATCTAGATATGCCATCCCTGAGTATGTGTTAATGCATTGGACCGAATCGCATGTCTGACGACATCGATGTCTAAGCCACAATCTTGATTACAGCTGCTGCTTCCCCAATATCCCGTGGGTCCCATGGGACATCATTTCTTATACTAGTGCATGATGTGTGCATAGCATGTGAGTCACTTGAGCAGTTACGTGTGATGCATGGCATGTTAAATGATTATAACGTCAACCTGGCCATTATTACCAATACGTTCGTGCACTTTTAGACAGTGCTTTAGTCTAGTAGTGACATGTGTGAACACCAAAATGCTGTGTCATCTTCGATCATGTGCCTACACGCACGATCGCTCGATCTAGACTGGACTAGTAGATGACATGATGAGCATGACCTAGCTAATGGCTTTGCACATAGCACTGTGATCGAGTCGCACGACATTAGCGCTGTCGTCATATATTCGCTGGGCGCTACATGGCTTATTGTATGTATGTGCTTTGCATAGCAATAACCTCATTTTAGTATATTGTGTCTGCACACGATATTACACTTCGCTCATTATGCCTAGTTAGCAGGTGTCTACATGCGTGCTAGCGTACCCTATTCGATTGATAGCGCAGGCTAGCAGGCCGGTGCAGCCATGTCGTACACATACAGGTTGTATAGTTGCTGTTTAATGCAACATGCATGCATTTGCATGCGGCATGCGCTACCGCACCGCAGTTTCGTTTGTTTCTAGCACGGCTGACGGAGCGCGATGACAGTGTGCTGGCCTGTGCACAGATACAGTGAAGATAAGCTATGCAAACACATTATTTCCTGGGTTGGCCACACACTGATTATATGCGAAGATCAATATGCAGACATAATTTGTTTAATTGATTACTTCACGCATCACAATAGATGGGTCCATTTAAACGATTATATAGTTCCTCGACTTAATTTTAGATTTGAGCTTTGAGAGTCAATGAGGAAGAACATCGAGCAGCTATTTTCTGCTTCCCAATAATGCTTGCTTACTTCCTCTTTAATTTTCTTGTTAAGATCTCGTGTTAGACTACTATCAGTACACTTTTCTCAGGCGTTTCTTTCTATTTTCTTCCGTTTTGACTCCTCCCAAAATCCTTGCGCTTTTATAACTTCACAATTTGCATAATGTTGGAGCCTGCGACTTCCTCCTCGCCAGGTTTCGATGCAACAACCACAATGTGGTCTCCTTCCGTCGCTAAACCATGCTCCTTAGCAGTCTCCTTAGCTTTCTCCAGAACTTCATCGAAGGAAAACTTCTCGTAGCTCAAGGTAGGTACGTGCATAGGGTATACCCCCCACACTAAGTTGAGCATCCTAGCTGTGCGTACATCTTCGGACATTGTCAACACAGGTTGCGTGGTTCTTTCTCTAGACACTTGTCGTGGGATTCTCCCGTAAGAGGAAAAGCAAACAATGGCTTTGGCGTTGAGGTCTCTGGCTATTTGCCGTGCAGCAGTGACGATCGCATAGCCCTCATTCGGTTCGGGGCGCTTCAGATCTGACTCCATCATAGTGCGGTATTCAGGACTGGTTTCAACAGCCTTGATGATATCTTCCATAACATCCAATGCCTCAAGGGGATATGCTCCAGATGATGTCTCAGCGGATAGCATCAATGCATCAGCTCCGTCGTAGATTGCGTTGGCAACGTCACTAGCTTCCGCACGGGTTGGTGTTGGGGTATTGATCATCGAGTCAAGCATTTGTGTCGAAACAACGACCGGGGTTCCCATCTTCTTGCACTTTGCGATGATGTCCTTTTGCATAGGAGGTACGGACTCCACGTTGGTGTCCACACCTAGATCGCCTCTTGCAACCATAACTGCATCAGCGGCGCGAATGATCTCAGTCAGCTCATCGGGGTCAACCTCAGTTTCAATTTTGGCCATTATAAATGCCTCCATTCCGACAAGGCGCTTAGCTTCCATAACATCCTCTTTCGTCCTGACACAACTTAGAGCGATCCAATCTACCCCCATTTCAAGCCCGAATTCGATATCCTTCACATCTTGCTCCGTCAAAGCGCGGTAAGGTAAAGAAACCCTTGGCACATTTACTCGATCGTTCGCATTCAGAGTACCCCCCCTTATTACTTGCAGCGATGTCGAATCTAAGCTACTAGAGATAACTTTGGCAGTAACTCTTCCTCCGCCCAAGGGTAGAATAGTACCAGGGGCAATCATGGGAAAAACCTTGGCATAGGGAAAGTTTACTCTGCTCTTGTCACCTGGCTGCTCATTAAGATCAAGAGTAAATACGTCGCCGTCTTCGAGGTTGATAGATCCTTCCTCAAACTGCCCTATCCTAAGTTTCGGCCCTTGTAAGTCCATCAGAATGCCAATTGTGGTATCGTGTTCTGCCTCGGTAGCGCGGATGTGCTCCGAAGCCTGGCGTAAATCATCGTACGAGCTATAACACATTGGAATTCTGAACAAATCCGCTCCGCGCTGCCATAGTTCATTGATCATTTCCCTGGATTTCGAAGCCTTCCCGACTGTAGCAATAACCTTGGTCTGCTGATGCCTACCTCCCAATCCAGGTGACGGATCAGGGTGTTGAGATTCCAACTCAAGGGCAGGCATAGCATTAATTACTGCATTGCAATGTTTTCTAGCACCATTACGGATTGGTGACAACAAGGAGGAAAAGGTTGAAGTTTTCGTGTTAATTCTATTATTATTGTGATTCGAGATCCTCGTCTTTGAGGCCATGGAGGTCATTACTCGGGTTGAGAGATCTTGTTGCCCTTGGGATTTCATAACGGTGACTAAGCACAAAGCAACAGAGACTGCAACTAGCAGACCCACTGTGGTGCTAGCACTTAAAGTGCGATGAGATCGCATCATGTTTCCTATTCTTTATCCTGAAAAAGAGCCAGCATTAGTACGCCATTGAGTTGTGCACAGGTAAGTATAGCCATGATTCTTTTCAGAAAATACAGGCATGCAATTATTTTACAATCGAAGAATAATTGAAGAATCGGAATTAGGGAGTTACCAGGATGGAAAAAAGGGGGGGGTGGAGTATTTGTCCACGTGTCAGTCGTAAATGGGCTTTGACCGAAATATACATTCGTGAAATTGGGGTTAAACGTAGGTAATTTTTACTTCGCGTCAACTTAATGACTTTGCGCGCTAACTTCCGTTCCGATCCAAAATCAGCACCTAGAGGGGACTCTTACCTGAAACTCCCCTCCAAATTTGTCCGAAAACATACCATAGTTTTTGGGAGCACGAAGCGCTTATTTCATCAACTTGTCGTAATGCCGAGAAGGACCTCTAGACGGACCTTTTCCCGAGAAAGAGGATGGTACTTTTTCAATAAAAAGGGTGTACGGAGCACTCCACAGTGGCCTTGAAAGCACATCGAAAGTTTTAGACTTGTAATTAGTTTTTCGAACGCATAAAAACGGCAAAATTTACAGTTTTGCACGTGACTTTTGGCGCGTGTAAACAGAATCTGTCAACACGCGTAACTTTTTAGCTAACAAAGCTACCATTATCAGCCTTTCTAGGTTCTGAAAGAAATGTATGATCTCAGTCGCTCGAAGAGAAACCAGGATATTATGGCTTTTCTTACAAATTCGCGAACCATCGGCAGCCATACCCTCTCTCAGAAGATAGTCCCGGGATTTATCTGTGATTGTCATGAAATCCTGATACTTACATTTTATTAATGCGAATGTAATCTATTCTTTGCTGCATTTCTTGAAATAGACCAAAATTTTAATTTTCATGATCGAAGGCAAGCGCACCAAATCAAACATGAGTTATTGCTGGTGTAACCAGTGCCAGTAGATTTTAGAAACGAAGGGGATTTTATTTGAAATATTTCATATCCACGTGAAAATTGAGGTTATGTTCGTTCTGCTGTCAAGGGGGCCTTATTTATTACATTCAGATTTGAATTGTCGCAAGCTAGATACATAAAATAATAAATTAGATGGTGTAAAATTAAAACGACAAGATGAATACCTAAGTTTATTGGCTATAATATTTTATCTCGAGACGTTTGCTCTAAGAACATACTTCAAGTATCCGTGAATGGTTACCAAGGTTGTGACGTGTGATTCTGCATATCTCTCACATCGAGCAGGAGACTTGGGAAGTAAATCAAAACTTCTGGTTACATTAACATCAATCTATCCACAGAACAAACAAACTTCCTAGTTTTGTTCACTATGCGATAGACCTTGACACCAATCGCGTCTGCTGCTCTCGATGAGGACATTCTAGCTTTATCTCCCACAACGTAACAGTGAAGTTGAAGGAAACAAAACAAAGTTTAAAATGAAGTTTCTGGTCAATATCGAGGACGAACAGGGTCCGCGTGTTTCGCTGAGCCTTCACGCATGGTCGGTTTGATCAAATTATCTCACTCAATCAATCTTCTGATACTTTTTTTTAACCTGGCAGGTGCCTAATTAAAGATGTGAAGGATAAAATCCAAGGAGAGATAGGAGTCCCAGCTTACTTGCAGCGACTATTTTTTTCGAATCGTGAGCTTCGTAACACGCGTTCCCTCCTCGATTGTAATATCTCGGACAGCGCCAAGCTTTTTCTATCCGTTGATCGCCCAGGTGAGAAGAAAGTCTCGATAAGGCTTTACGGAAATGTCCCATGTCCAAAACCACTGAGAGCAAAAGTTAAAAAATCACGTCATGGACTGTACCATGGCTTAGCCCCACGTCTCGCGATGGACGGAACTGGTGGCACTTACTTCCTCCGTTGTAGTCACAGACAGACAGTTGCAGTTTTCAAGCCCTCAGATGAGGAACCTTTTGCTCCTCACAATCCAAGAAATTATGTTGGGAAAATGGGCCAAACTGGATTCCGAAAGGGTATACTCTCTGGAGAAGGATATCTTCGTGAAGTAGCTGCTTATCTTCTAGATAGTAAAACAGGATTCAGTGGCGTTCCCAGAACCACTGTCGCTGAGATGGAGGCAGATGCATTTCACTTTTCCGGAAAGGGATTGGGGATGTCAAATGAATGCGGCACCAAAATTGGCTCCATCCAAGAGTTTGTATCTTACGATGATGTGGCTGGAGATCTGGCAGCAAAAATGTTTCCGACGCACGAGGTTCATAAAATAGCTATCTTGGACATTCGAATGGCAAACACCGATCGAAATGAGGCAAATATTTTAATCCAACGTGGATGTGGATTTGGATCTTCCTCATACCGTGGAACTGGAGTTCGACAGCTCAGTTTAATACCTATTGATCACGCCTACAGTCTACCAGATACACTTGAGATTGCATGGACTGATTGGGTTTGGCTTGAGTGGCCACAGGCAAAAGTCCCGTTTGATGAAAAAACAAAGGATTTTGTGCGAAATCTTGACATAGAAGCAGACATCGAAATTCTCAGAACAACCTTAGGTATTCGGGAGGCTTGCCTTAGAACCATGAGGATTACAGGGACTGTGTTGAAGAAGGGAGTGGCGGCAGGCCTTACTTTAAGACAGATTGCTGGAATCGTATGCCGAAACGAACTTGAAATTCCATCCGAACTGGAAGTCATGTGTACTCAGGCATATAAGATGGCTAAATCGGCAAGAGAACAAGCAAGGATAAAATCCCCTAGCTTGCCAACCAAACTGCTTTCGAAGTTTTTAAAGCGCAGAAAGCTAGAGAAGCGCAGAAAGTTGGAGAATCGCAGTCGACTTGACGATTTGCAAGACCTTGGACTTTCAAGATCAATTTCGTTTAATGATTTTAAGCCACTCAAGGTTCGATCGAATGGGTTCAAGATCTCGCAGTTAGCTGAAAAGAGTGTGACCGACTGCCAGCGAAGGCTTGATCCCAGTACTCACACGTGGCATCTTAACGATGGAAATAAAAAATCCTGCAGCAGATCAGATGGTCAAGCAGTATCAGATCTTTTTTTCAATTACTTAGAGAAGCTTATTGACCAACACGTGAAGTTATGCGCTAAGGAAACACCTGCGAAAGATATTTCTGATGGCTCTGGGTCTTCAACGCCTCAGTCACCCATGATTCCAGCTATGACCCCACACACGCCGACGTGGTTCGCACTTCCAGAAAGCACGGGATCTTCCGGAGAATCTTTGAGGACGGTGTCCATGGAGGACCAAAGATCTCTAAGTTTCCGAAAAACGGAGGTTGTCGTCAAGCCTCGCCCCAAAACTTCCATGATGTCTGCGGCATTTCAGGATAGAAATACCATTGGCAAAACAGAGATAGCAAAATCGGAGGAGATAATGAAGAAACGTATGGGAGACTCGGAATTTGACACACCAAATGAGAAGGGCTGGGAGTATAGCCCCCGCGACAGAGGAAATTTGTCAATAATTCCGGATATTCCTCTTGGAAAGTCATCGGATTCCGATACATGGTCTCGACCCGAGCTGGAGACCGAAGATGGATTCCCCGACATATATGATAGTAATAGCGGCGGCGGCGGTGGTGGTTATGAAAACAAGTTTTTTAGTTCGCATACAAGGATAACTGGGTTTGCACCACCCCTTGCAAAACGGCCAAACCCTAATCCAATGAAAATAAACCCTGCTGCAATGTCCATTCCTTGCCAGCCTTACCTTATCAATAAAAATACTTTCAAAACCCAAAATCCCGAAGTATCGCTATTATCTAAATCCGCACCTCGTAAAGTCCCAGCGTGGAAGCCGAGGTGGAAAATCCGACAAGAAAAAGAACAAATGATGAAAATACAGAACTCCAAAAAGAACGAAGAATCTGTTGTTTCGGGTGGCACTTTACAGAAGACGGAAGTAAGCTCGCTTGAACCACGGAGAGTGGTTGGTGGCTTCTCCCCTCACGAAGTTTCCACAGATGTTTCAGCTTTCTGAACAAGAAAATCCACCGATTCATTTGCAAAAGCATCGGTGAAGATTTGATAGTAAATAAATAAATTTATTCTGTAAATATATTTTAGTACTCGCGTCAATTATAAAAATGGAGTTCTGAAATTCATGTAGTAATGTAAAGATCAAATTTATGAGGAAAAAACGTATTTTCTAGCCGATGTGTGTGCATGAATTCTCCTGGCTGATGTTGTCGCGACGGTGCAGGATCAGTTTCAAGCCACCAGAGATAACGCTACATTCATTTGGGTATTTATTATTCCAATGTGGTGAATGCGTGACTGCACAGAACAAATCATTGCAAGCATTGCTAGTTAGTTAGATTGGCTATCACACTATATAATACGATTCTCTAGATTCTGACGGAGCATCATTGCTCTATAGTGCTGCCGCTACATCGCTAGCTCGGGCGACGACACAGCCTCCATCTAGCCATATCGTATGCTGCTATCATGCCAAGATATGCAAGCGCGCGGTTGTTCTTGTCATTGCGGTCGTCGCGTGGCCGCGCCACGTCACTGCGAGCTAGCATAGCATGGTGGTACGTGCGCTGGCGCAGCATCAGCATCGATATCTCTGCTTGCTAGCTTGCATCGCACAATATGCCGCCAGCATGCATCGCAGCATGTCCTAGCTGTACTAGTTTCTGGTTTAGCTTGTGCTGGCGTGCATCGGATTCGGTGTTAATACTCGTACACACATCTCTAGAGATCTAGGTACGTCTAGACGTGTACCTAGATCTAGAGATGTGCAGGCGTCGCCATACGTAGCCTATAGGCTGAATGTACGTAGACGCAAAATGGAGAGTCGTAATTAAGTCGAAATCATCTGCAGATGAACAAATTTCCAAAAGTAATAAGGCCTTCAACATGGTAGCACCTTCCTTTTTTCATCTATCAGTTCTGGATTCCATTATTCTTCTTTTGGTAAGCTTCTCTCACATTCGGAGTAAAGGAGAAGTTGGATCCCGTGTACCTTGCAAATATTAAATTATGAAGTTGCGTATTTTCCGACACAAAACACACAGCGATAGGCAGAGAGGTAGGGATAGAGATAGGTAGAGAGAGAGAGAGAGAGAGAGAGAGAGAGAGAGAGGTAAATCCCTCTCTGTACTTCTACAACCAGTCTCACAGCACCACAACAGCTAATCAACAAACTGCTGTGTAAGAGTACCACACCTGCGATTTAGGCCGGGAGGAGTTTTGCTATCTTTGAGGGAGTAGTTCTTGATATCGTCAAGATTAACATGATCGGGATCAAACACAGGTTTTCCCAAGTGCCTAGCCTCCACAAAAACGCGGGTACGATCAGGGAAGAAATGCTCCATTACCGCACGTGTGTAGTCGACCATGCCTAAAAGAAAATTGACAATGATGCAAATGGTGATGTGATGCTAGATTCACGTACACGCACACACACACACACACACACGCGCGCGCGCACACAAAGACACTATTGTCTCTGGAAGATCCTCGAGCTGTCGGTTACCACGTCCTGTTCCCTTCTCACCCACACCGCCATATCGTTTTTACTCACATGCAAGGCCAGAAGAAAGAACGAGAGTCATCCAAAACCTGTAGCAAACGAGCGACAACAACACGTAAGGCAACGTCGTATGATCGGTGTGGTGGAATAGAAACGGCGAACTCGTCGAAGAATAAGATCACTCGCAACAACCCCCATGCCTTTTGTGAGGTCTTGGCTAGCATAAGGGAAGACGAGAGGCGGTTAAGCAATATACCGTTCCATAGCAAAGAGCCTATAGCCGACAAAGTAGTAGTCGATTCCTCCGATGGCGAAAATCGTGGACGTGCTGAATACCAAAATGGCTACGAATAAAACCTGCAAAATGAGAGGCGGTTAGATTTTTGTGAGAGCAAATGGCAGCGGTGATGCTGCAGCAGCAGCAGCAGCAGTAGTAGTAGTAGTAGTGCAATTTTCTACCGAGATGGACCCCCAGAAGACTAGATGCCAGGCCTAACGACGTACAAAAATGCGACTTCCACTTTAGTGCATATCTTCAACAGAGTAGTCCTAGTAGTGGTGGTGGTGGGAGCAGTAGAGATACTAGTAGCACTAATGTTAGCAGTAGTGTACCCAGTTCCAATGGGCAGCATAGAAAGCGAGCTTCTGGTTGGTTACGATGACGACGCAGCAGTACACAACCAACATCGTTGATTGGAATCTGCGAGATAGGCGAGAGCAGGCGGTCAGTAAGTGGCATGAAACTGATGAGAAACTACAATGCCATACTCATTGCTATTACGCTTACAACGCACACAACACTCACTCACATGGACGGGCGCGCTAACTAAGAGAGAAGGGCAAATCGCCGTAACCAACTCCTTTGTGGTCATCATAAAAGGAGATGCAGAGGAATTACAACTACGACCGCCGCTATTATTACTGCTACCCGAAGCTTTGCCCGGATTTCTCAGGAGATGTAACTTCAAACGCATACCTAATTTGGTTAACACGCCGATTTCGACAAACATAGTGCTTAAAATCGATTACGGCATAGCAAAACGACTAAACAGAAACACCTTCCACTAATCACCGGAAAATGGATGCGAAAGTAAGAACAGTCCAGTAGTATGAACCAATTTCTCTCTCCCTCTCTCTCTCTCTCTGTGTGTGTATGAGTGGGTGTTTGCGTGTTTTGCATGCTGCCCACTGTTGCGCGAAAATCTACGAATGGTACAATCATTTCTTCCACAAACATTCTCATCAGCACACACTGGCAATCATCCCCATCACTCATATCGTCGCCGTCACGTGATTGTTGGACGCTCCTACTCTTACCATGGAATAAAGAAGCAGATCACCGCGTGCAGGAACGCCCAAAACGCCCACTCAATGAGCTTGTGAGGACCTGATCAAAGTTTACACACACGACGCATATACACATTCTTATACGAAATGTTTTTGTCCGTGTCGCGGTTGTAAAGGCATGCGACAAATGCAGTTTGGTAGCAAATGGAAACGACTATCCACACTCTATTGCGAAGGAGCGTTTAAGAGACGATGGATGCGAGCTGTGATACTGCGTATTAGTGATTGATTGATTGACTATTTCATTATTGCTATCGTAATAATACAAACCATAAAGGATAGGGCCTCGTGACCACGGGTAAACATACCTACCACACACCAATCAATTCATTACGATTTCCCCATCTCAATCCACAGCATCACCATCAGCAGCAGCAGCAGCAGTAATCAAGAACATGGCGCTGCATTGGCTCATACGGGTTCGCCGCGAGGGTGTGCGGGTCGATGTCGCGATCGAAGATCGCGTAGATAATGATCGGGAGAGCCGTGAATGCAATGTTATGCAGCTGATACATCCAGTCCAAGTACGGAAATTGACCCGAAAACGCGGAGTAGAAGCTGACGGTGTGGGTGGGAATTTAGCGAGGGATTCGGTTAGTGAGGGCGATCATGGTTGCATTATTGTTGCATACGAAACAGTGAGAATTTGCGCAGGCATGCGTGTGCACGTGTGGTGTAGTTTGGAATAAATGATGATGGTGATGATGATGATGATGATGATGATGATGGGTATCGACTGGGATTGAAACCGTCGATAACCACTGGCAGTCGGAGAGAGAGAAGATACGCGTCCATCACCATGCACTCGCTCACATTTTCACACACTGCACAATACCCGAAAAAGAGCACCGTCCAGACTACGAGCGATGTCTTGTAGAAGATGTAGTACATCAGAAGACAAATTCGCCGGTTGTTTAACCTAGTGTTGCGGCAGCAAATTGAATGCAATGCCGCGGGTTGGGGGAGGAATGATGGAAGGTACACCACACACACACACACACACACACACACACACACACGCTTGTTAGAAATCTCGAATGATTTATCAGAGAAGCACGCACATATTGTAGCTGCCTTGGAAAGGAGCGCGCGAGAGAGAGAGAGAGGGAGAGAGAGAGAGAGAGAGAGAGAGAGAGAGAGAGAGAACTAGTGGCGTACCTTCCATGGACAAGCAACAACCTGGTAAGAAACCGAAACTGCGATATAACGTAGTCGCTGGCACTAACAGCGCTTGTGCCCTAGAGATGATGTTTAGACAACAAACAAACGAGCAGACAAAAAACCGTCATCATCATCATCATCATCATCATCATCATTATCACAATGTTCTCTGCCTAGCAGTCACCTCGACTCCACGAATTCCAACTCCGATCTCTGCGGTTTTGATCATGACTGTGTCGTTGTTGCCGTCGCCTATTGCAAGCGTAGGCACCTATTCGTCGAAGGAACAACACAACACCACCACCACCACCACCAACAACAACAACAACAAATAATGGTCACGACGACGATGGCGTGCAAGCAAACAACCATGATGCATTGCTACTACATACTACAGACAAACCATACATTCTCCCTTCGCTGCATAAGTTTGACGATTTCAGCCTTTTCCTTTGGCTCAAGTCGGCATCTATGCGTGTATTTAATCAGATCATGAGTATACACGCACTCGCACACACGCACACACACACACGCACACGCACACACACACACACACACACACACACATGTCAAACATGGATATTAAGATGTAATGACCCCAAGACGCTCTTGCACTCTTTAGCTAGACGATAGAACTTTCCTACGATGATGGTTATAGAAACACATCCGCACACACACACACATTCACACACACACACACACACACACGCGCGCGCGCGCGCGTACACCCAGAGAGGAGATGAACACAAATGGCATTAAATGAACACGAGAATCCTCAAATTCACTTATTGTCAATGCTTGGAAATATCGTTGTCATCGTCGTCATCATTACCATCTCCCAACACTAGCACATACTAAATGACGCAGCACCTTCAATTGACATGTCAACTTCCTCCGTCACACCGCCGCCGCTTTTCCCGTCTTGAAGACTTGGCATCGAACTAGTAAGTACCTGTACATCGATAATATATTTACATCTTTTAATACATATATATATATATATATATATATATATATATATATATATATATATATATTTATATCACTACAGTCGGCTTTACCGTTTGGTACATCTTTTATCGTCATATTACGTGCTGTCATCGCCCAGCTATCATAAGCGTGAATTCTAAATTGCCGAGTGGTTGTGCGTCCCATATCGCTGCTGCTGCTGCTGCTGCTGCTGCTGCTTCTTCTGTGTTGTTCTTACTACTATTTCTTGTACTACTACTGCTACTACTACTACTACTACCACCACCACTACGATTATGACCTCATTGGTAGCACGTTGGGTCTTGTAGTGCGCGACAACCTTCCACACGTTGCCGTGCATCGCTAAGCCGAGGGGTTGGCCTATTATAATAATAATAATAATTATTATTATCATTATTATCATTATCACGTAGTTCATCGTTGTTATTCTTATAAACAGCCAGAGAAGAGTATCTCAGCTGCTGCTGTTGCGATCATGATTTCATTTCGATATCACCATCATCATCATCATCATCATCATCATCATCATCATCGCTGAGACCTAGAAACCGACTACCACCACCATCACCACCACCACCACCACCACCAGCACCACCTCTAGCAAATAGACGACTACGAATAGTGACAACAACAATAGGCTAACCTTGGTACTTGTTCCTTAATGCAGGGACCTTGCTCAGTGCCTCGTCGAATTGCCTGGAGAGAGAAGAGTGTGATGAGCACGCCATTTGAGGTGGGAGGAGGAGCAACAGGTTTTGCGTTTTTTTAGTGCGAGGCCTAGTGATGCTAACAAGAGGATGGAGGCGGGGAGGAGGGCAGCAAGGCCAGGTGGGTTTCCGCCACCCCCCCCCCCCCCCCTTCATCTTCTCAGTAACTCGCATGTTCATGCTGAAGACGTCGAGTCTCCTACTCCGAACCTGTCTAGAACGCAAGCCTTCTTCCTCATGATGAAAGCTCGCTTCACTTGATTCTCCGTCTCTTCCTTCAAGCGCATCTGTTGTTGTTGTTTTAAAACCATACGACAATGAGTGCATGGAGTGCGTGGCGTCTCACCAGCAAACCCCACCACAGCAACCATCGCACATGCTTCCTATTTACTACCTCCTCTCCTACGACTATACAACGGCTACAGATATGCGACTGTAAGATACAACGATTACATACAACTTATAGGGACCTTTTTAGCTTGGCCGGCGTCTCTTACCTCTGCCTCCGTACGCTCTTCGCTTCGAGCTTTCTCCTCAGCCTTCAAGCGCTCACGTTCGTAATAGGCGCCGTTGCTCTCTAGTAAATCGCGCACCTGTGTTGTGGGAGGAGGAGGGAGAGACGACGACGACGCAGCGTGCATCTTATCAAATATAGCAGCAGCAACCGACTAGGCGGCGTAGAGCAAGCATGCGTATGGCCATAATCCCGCCACTGCTTCTGCTATTGCGTCTAGCATTACTATCACAGATATCATCATCATCATCATCGTCATCGTCGTCGTCGCCATCACCGCCAAGCACGTGATACTACCGCGTTTTTGTATTCAGAACTGTCGGTTTCGGCAGGGGTAAGATCCTGGTGTAAGAGCAAGCCGTCGGGGTGTTAGTCGAGGAGGAGGAGTGAAGGAGCGTGGAGATGACCCCAGCATTATATCAGATATGCATGGTAGTAGATGTGTCGTTTGTTGGATTTACGTGTGTGCGTGTGAGAGAGTGTTGGACCTTATGCTTTTTGTCAAAGTCGTCGAATACAAACAACCTAGTATTGATTTGCCACAAACAACACACAATCACGACCGCATTTTCAATACATCAGCAGCTCTCGATCATATCATCGTCATCGTCATCATCGCCACCCCCCCCTCCAAACGCATGATCGTGCAGTATTGTGAATCGTCGCCGCCGTCACCGAGGTAGCACACCTTCCTTCCTTGGTCATATCAGCCTCAAGGAGATTGCAGGAGATACCAATGTTTATCGCTGTAGCAACGTTGTCTCCGGTTAGAACCTGGGCAAGATTAGGATTCGTTGATGGCGGAGGAGCACGGTGGGTGGACTGTACTGTGCGCTGCTGCAAGCATGCCGTGTGTAAGCACGTCCTACGATTCAACGTCTACTACCCAAATCTTGATGGACGCGTCTAGTAATGACTTAATCGCCTCAGGAACCTGCCGGGAGGAGCATACATGGCTTAGATCAATCACGGTGAATACGGCAACAACGATGACGATGATGATGATGATGATGATGATGATGATGATGCACCCCCTCCCCGCACATGCACAATCTTACTGCTTTAGCCTCTTTTCTTCTTACCCCGTCCTGAAGCTTATCTTCGATTGCAGTAGCACCTTGAAGGGAATAATATATACGTCAGGAGGTACACACACACACACACACACACACACACACACATATATATATATATATATATATATATATTATGTATCATGGAACACCTCTGCCTCCCACCCCACCCAACAACTGCATAGAGAAGTGTACCTATCATGTCCATCTCGGCGTCACGCTCAATCTCACCCTGAAATAGAAGA